>LBNU01008189.1:0-24344 GCA_014162995.1 Artemisia annua
CTGGAGGCCTAAATTCTCCACACTTCCTCAAAGTGTGGGGAATTTGGGTGTTACAAAATAACCTCTATACTTAGAAGTGTGAAGAAATCTTATAATTCTTCACACTTGTGTGAACTTTTTTTTAGACAACTATAAGTGTGAAAATTTTATTATTTTACAATTATTCCCACACTTATTAATGTAACCAAATTTTACATACTATTAAATGTTAATAAATTAGTAAAATTTTACATACTTTTTAAAAGTGTGAAGAAAAAAGTGTGAAAATTGAACTATTTTTTTTTAAGTGAAAAGAAACAGGAAATTAAGAAGAAAGGTAAGGTGCCTTCAATCTTATCCATAGATGCATTGTTTTTGGCAGTCTATATGAGGTCGTCTTCATATCTGATTCTTCAACCTCTTTAAATCAACCTTTTAAATTATAAAGCCAATAGTACCCCCGTGAGGCCTCTATTCCTTATAATAATAGGTACGGTATACACTTGCTGACATTCGTATTTTAATTTCATGTACAAGTTGATATTCTAATTACTAATACATGGTTTGCAACTTGTAATACTCCCTCCGTCCTTAAATAAATGTCCACGTTTGACTTTTGAAGTCTTTCTTGTTCATCTTTGACCTTAAATATTTTTGTTTATGTTATATAGTACTTGATAAAAATTATACCAAATTAAAATACACATAAAACTCAATTTATTCATATATTTTGCATCAAGTATTATATAAAATAAACAATAATAAGGTCAAAGTTGAATAAGTAAGACTTCAAAAGTCAAACGTGGACACTTATTTAGGGACGGAGGGAGTACAATATTGCCATCAGTTATGACTAATTTAAAACCCAATTAGGAGAATGAGCCTTATAGTGAGTGGCGTTACGGGAATGAACCTTTTTTACATGGATTACCAAAGTGACCAAAATACGTCACAATCAACCTTTTCACTTTCCATTCGCCATATCATCGCCCCAAATCAACAAGATACGCCCAAAGTAAAGTTGTATATTTGCAGTGAATGAATATTTTTGCAGTAAAGTTGTATAGTATTTGCTTTGAGTGAATATTTATCAAGTTTTTAAGCCAAAACAGTGTGGAGAAACTTTGACTTCAATTTGGAGGCCTAGAAACAACACACACTTACTTTTAGAAAATTGATATTTTTAGTTTCCCAAAAAGAAAAAAGAAAAAAAGAAACTAGTCGTCTCTCTCATTCTTCTTCTTATTTCACGTTTCTTCTTCTTCAATTACTTCGATTCAAACCACCCAACCTAGAAATAATCAAAGGATTTGTGGTTCCGGGTCGGGTCGATTTAGAACAAGTGGGTCTTGAATGGTGTTTNGAGGCCTAGAAACAACACACACTTACTTTTAGAAAATTGATATTTTTAGTTTCCCAAAAAGAAAAAAGAAAAAAAGAAACTAGTCGTCTCTCTCATTCTTCTTCTTATTTCACGTTTCTTCTTCTTCAATTACTTCGATTCAAACCACCCAACCTAGAAATAATCAAAGGATTTGTGGTTCCGGGTCGGGTCGATTTAGAACAAGTGGGTCTTGAATGGTGTTTGATTAGTTGAAATAAAGAAATGGCTAGACGCCATGGATGGGAACTTCCTGCTCATACTTTCCAGGTCTCTACTATTATCATTCATTAATTTATTCGCATGGACCTCGCCCAGATCCACACACCCTCGCCCAGATCCTCGCATGGACCTCGCCATCCTCGCCCAAAATACTCAACCAAGACAATTGGACCTCGCCCAGATCCTCGCTCTCCATGATAACTACTCGAATTAACCCCCTCGCCCAAGACAATTTTGACTCGCCCCTCACCTCGCCTAGACCTCGCCCTAAACCCTCACCTCGCCCAGCACTCGCCTAGGCCTCGCCCATATTTCTGAATCACATGTATGTTGATAGGCCTCGCCCATCTTTCGCCCAACATTCCTTTTATACACGTATACGGTTAAAAACTAATCTAGTAGTACATCTAACGGATAATATGTAAAAAGTTCATTTTGGATAATTTTGTGTGCGAGGTTTATATGCGTAAAGTAGTTGTATAAAGGATTCATTTAAGTAATTTACTCCCAATTTAATGTTTGTCTCCTTCGTATATTTCATGAGAGGTTAACACATATTCTTTCAAAATCGAAGAACTTGATAGATTTTGCAAGATTGTATCAGTTCTTATGTTTAAACGTTTGTCTAGTTTGTTGTCGTTTAGATATGAATAATCCACAGATTTCAGCTTATAAACATACAAGTTTTAATTTTAGTTCTAGCTAATTTCGTCCAACACCGAAAAGCCATATCCTTTTTGTAGTTAAATATTAGTTCTAACTAGGGGCGAGCATGGTTCGATTTTCGTCCAGAATCAAAACCGAAAATATGTACGGTTTTTACAAATCGCAGAAAAACCAAATTGGTTTTTTCGGTTCGCTTTCTTTGGTTTTTAAAGGTTTTGTACAGTTTTCAGTTATTTCAATTTTGTAACGGTATGTATTTGGACTTTGCAATACGGACTTAATAAACTTACTTTACCTAAGAAAAATGTTTTCTCGTCTTTATACTTTGTTAATCTAAGTCGAACAATGTTATCACAATTTTCACACGTCCACGTGAGACACACATATGTGATGAAACACATATATGCACTGTATGACCATTTTCGAATACATATTGACATATTGTCAAGTAAACATGAATACAAGTCAAGCACATACACATATATATATATATATGTTAAGTTTGTGGATAAATATTAATATGTATATGTCTAGAATCGAACTCGAGACCACGAGATTGCACACGTTACGAATGAAGGAATTAATGAACAATAATTAATATATATATATAACGTTATATATTTAATTATTAAAACACAAGAAAATGTCTAAACGACCGTTAGTAATTAACGAGGATTGACTAACGACCAAAGATAAAGGACTAGAGTGTAAATTGGACACAAGAAGGATCCGGAAGGACCTTGGGTCCTTATGGCCGGTCGTGGGAAGGGTCGGGGAAACCCAATCCAACTCAACTTGTTCTCCAAATTTACACACAATAAATATAAGGCTTAGGGTTATTTGTTTTTTGACCTTTTGTGCACAAGCTATAACCTAAACTTGTTTCTCTCCTCTTTTCTTTTGGAGGCCGGTCGAACACAAACCCACAAGCTAGGGTTTTCGATTGGTTTGTTTTATAAACAAACTCTTGTGTTTTCATTAACTAGCATTAACGTTAATTTGGTTATAGTTCGTGTGTACAAGAACGTGGTATTAACTCACTATAGTTAATATCTTGGATTGAATAACAAAATCGGTAAGGAGTTATTCATTGATCCTCATAAACCCTAATTAGGGTTCATCACTTGTTCTTGATTATTGAAGATTGATTCTTGTTCTTGCTAGAATCAAGATGTACGTTCTTATTTATGTTTTAGTTAATCTATTATACGTTATACTTGATCATACGCTTCCGTATATGTGATTACTTGATTTAGTTTATTTATATGATAGTTATAGTACATAAATTCTAACAATGGCATCACGAGCTTGCTATAACATGTAATTGATTTCTAAAAACACATAAAAATCGAATCTTTATTGTTTTTTATACATGTTTAGTCGAATTTTTTGATCTAGGGTTCTTAAAATTTTCGAAACCCTAAAAATTGAGGGGGGGCCGATTACTCCTTTATCCAAAATTAGGGTTTGTGTTTTAAATATTAATTGGATTAGAAACCCTAGGTTATAAACATGTTTATGTGTTATGAACGTATCTTGTGACCTAATTGGCAATTGTTATGCATGAATCTATGATGAAACATGCATGTTAGTCATGGATTATTATTATGATTAATTGTTAAGTTTTTGTTACACATGTAATTTAAATAGATCTAGAATTGGGGAAGACCTCAATTAATTAATGAATCAATTTTGTGCTATGTGGTATATAAATTAATTATGGCCTTTACAATTGATTCGTCAATGTATGTACCTCTACTTCCTTAGAAGAGAGGGTCATAGTTAATTATATACGTAATAACACCTAGATATTGATTATATAGGATTTATCAAATCAAGTTTGCATGTGGCTAATTGTTTCACTTATAATTTGCTATGTTATTAGTTGTTTATTTATTTTGTAAATTACTTGTTTATGTGTTATATCGTTTGACATGTTGTAAGTATAAAAGGGTAATTTTCAAAAAGAAAATAAATTTGACTAATAAAGGTGAAACATGATTATTAGAAACTTTACACTACGAAATCTTATGTGTCATACTTAGGGGTTGGCCTTACATGCCGTAATGCGTTAAATGCATCCTCGCGACGAGATTGTATTGTAAAAGTTTTTAATATGTTTTAAGATTAAAGTCAAAATCGTTTGGTTGATTGGTGTTTTTGTACAAATATTGTGTGAAAGGCGGACTTTTTTGGACAAACTGTGTGGTGAGTTCTAGTAGAAACGGGTTTTTTAAGAGATTCGCTCCTACCGGGTTTCTACGATCGCTTGTGCGTCCAAATCAACTTACCTATATCACTATTTTATGTACAATATCACTTTAAGGGTGATTTACCTCAATTCCACGCACCACTTTTGTGGTAATTATCCAAATAACTTGAGTCTTTATGACTCATGCAGTAGTAGGATATAGTGGGTGATAATTGTTGGTACTTCTTTGATTGGTGAACCCAATACCTCAACTTATAAAAGTTTTTGTTTTCATCTTGGCTTAAAATTGGTTAAAAAGGTTTTAAAAACTTATGTTACAAAGATGAGTGCATGCGTCTTTGTACATATTTTGATTGTCACATCAAAATTAGTACCCTAAAATTTAAGTCTAAATGTCATCTAACTATAAGAAACACTTGAAGTTAATAATTTAGACTAAGTGGGACCTTGACTAGATATTAATGACAAGGTAAATTTCTGTTAATGCGTGAGACCATATATGGATTATTTACTGTTTTTAAGTTAGACGACTTAATTAAGTTGTTAGTGAGACCTAGAAACTTAAGGCATGTGATGGGATGAAACATGCTTACATTGCAAATTAATGAATCAATTTGATGTAAATCCCATAATGATCTAGGAATTGGAAATTGTTTGCCAATTATTGTTCGACAAGTTACCTATTTGAATACTTTCATTGCTAGCAGATTAACTGACGTGATGAAATTATGTTAATTAGGATCCTAGTTTTCAAGAAAAATATTATGGTTATATGAATATTTCCTTGGATATTTTATTTTCTTGAAAAATTTTGTATTATCGAAAATACTAATATTTGAACTTTTTCTGTAGAAATGGCTCAACCCGATAACACCGCTATGAGTTTTGCTTTCAAAGCTCACTTTGAGAGAGAAAAGCTGACTGGAAAGAATTTCAATGATTGGCATAGGCCACTCAGAATTGTCTTGCGAGTGACTGATCAGCTGAAATATTTGAATACTCCTTGCCCTGAAGAGCCTGCTTTTACTGCATCTGATCAGGAAAAAGCAGNATGAGTTTTGCTTTCAAAGCTCACTTTGAGAGAGAAAAGCTGACTGGAAAGAATTTCAATGATTGGCATAGGCCACTCAGAATTGTCTTGCGAGTGACTGATCAGCTGAAATATTTGAATACTCCTTGCCCTGAAGAGCCTGCTTTTACTGCATCTGATCAGGAAAAAGCAGATTGGAGGCTTGAGTATAAAAGGTATAAAGCAATTGCGTGCCTAATGCTCAATAGTATGGTTCCAAAGTTGCAAAAACAGTTTGAGCATCATTTTTCATACGGCATGCTTCAAGAGCTCAAACAGACTTATGAGAAAACACCTACAGTTGAATTGTATGATGTGATCGATCAGTTACACAGCTGTAAACATGGTGATGGTAAACCAGTTAATGACTATGTGTTGGAGATGAAAGGCTACTTTGATCAACTACACATGCTTAACTTTGGTTACCCTAAGAATGTGCAAGTGAACTTAATCAAGTCCTTGAACAAGGATTTTAAAGGTTTTGTTCAAAACTTCAACATGCATTGCTCGGGGAAGACAATCACAGAATTGCTCGGAATGCTTGTGGACTATGAGAAAGGTTTACCAACTCAAGGCAAGGCACCTAATCCTCAGGTATTAGATATACAATGAGATAGGATCCAAAAGAAATCGCAAGCGAATAAGAAGGGTAAGGGAAAGGTTGACAAAGGTAAACAAGTTATGGATTATCAACAAAATCCCAAGAAAGTGAATAACCAAAACCATCCGAAGAACAAGGTGAATCCCAACAAGAAGGATCAGGCTTGTCATCACTGCCACCAGGCTGGACACTGGAAGAGAAATTATCCACTCTACCTGGAGGAGTTGCGATCAAAGAAACAGAAGTATGAGGCTGGTAACCCCGGTTCTTCAGGTGCGTTCTTTATGATTGAATTATTTACTTTAACTCATAAAAATTCCTGGGTATATGATACGGGATGTGGTATTCATATTTGTAATACACTGCAGGGGTTTAGAGTTGAGAGGAAACTTGCTTATGGACAACAATATCTGCACGTTGGTAAGAGAGCAAATGCAGCTGTTGAAGCTATAGGCGTATTCGAATTAGTTTTGCCTTCGGGCTTAGTACTGTCTTTGAATAATTGTCATTATGCACCTTCAATTGTTAGGGTGTAGTTTCCTTTTCTTGTTTATTGGATCTTGGTTTTCAACATACTATTAATAGCAATGGTTTTTCTGTTTCGTTTAATAATGTTTTTTTATTTTATTGCTATTGTTGTGAATGGTATATTTGAAATTGATATGAATGTCAATGAATTCAATAATCATAATAATTCAATGTATAGCATCAGTAATAAGAGAATCAAGAATGGTCTGGATTCATCTTATCTTTGGCATTGTCGACTTGCTCATATAGGCAAGACTCGCATGGATATGCTGCAACACGATGGGCTTTTACAAGATATCAATGATGAATCATTTGATAAATGCGAATTTTGTATATCTGGGAAGATGACTAAGAAACCTTTTAAGAATCGTATTGAAAGGGCTTCTGATCTACTTGGTTTAATACATACTGATGTGTGTGGACCACTTAGACATGTGTCAAGGAGAGGTGCTAGCTACTTCTTAACCTTTACGGATGATTTCAGCCGTTATGGTTATGTTTATTTACTTAAACATAAATATCAGGTTTTTGAAACATTTAAGGTTTTTAAAGCAGAAGTAGAATTGCAACTTGGAAAGAAGATTAAAGCTCTTCGATCCGACAAAGGTGGTGAATACCAGAGTAAAGAGTTTATAGAATACTTAGCTGAGAATGGAATTGTCCAGCATCTCACTTCTCCATATACTCCACAACAAAATGGTGTATCTGAGAGAAGAAATTGTACATTGTTAGACATGGTACGATCTATGTTTAATCTTACAACTCTTCCTTTATCATTTTGGGATTATGCCTTAGAATCTGTTATTCGCATTCTAAGTATGGTTCCAACTAAGAAGGTTGATAAGACACCATATGAGTTATGGACTGGAAAAGCTCCTAACTTGTCTTATCTAAAGGTCTGGGGTTGCGAGGCGTTTGTTAAACGTGACTTAGCAGATAAACTCCAACAAAGATCTGTAAAGTGCATCTTCGTAGGATACCCAAAGGAAATGATGGGTTACTACTTCTACTACCCACCTGAAAACAAAGTAATTGTTGCTAGGTATGGAGACTTCTTGGAGAAGGAACTCATATCTCAAGAATTCATTGGGAGAATCTATGATCTGGAAGATGATCAAGTAGATGCATTACCATTTGAAAACACTAGCCAACTTCCTGTGGAACCTGAAAGTTTAGGTCCTCCACCTGAAGTTGAAGTGGTTCTCATTCGCAGATCCGCAAGGACTGTAAAAGCTCCTGAACGTCTATGTCTTAACGTAGAGCGTGAGGAAACTATACTAGGGGATCTTGATGAACCTACTAGTTATAGGGCTGCCATAGATAGTCCTGAAAAGGAAAAATGGCGAGTTGCTATGAATGGGGAAATGCAATCCATGATAGATAACAAGTCTGGATTGAAGTTGACCTTCCTCCTAATGCCAAGGTAGTTGGGAATAAATGGATCTTCAAGAAGAAAACTGACATGGATGGCAATGTACACACCTATAAAGCCCGTTTGGTAGCTAAAGGCTTTACTCAAACGTTGGTTGTTGACTATGAGGAGACCTTTTCTCCTGTAGCTGACATTAGGGCTATAAGGATTCTCATAGCTATAGCTGCGTACTATGACTATGAGATTTGGCAAATGGATGTCAAAACCGCCTTTTTAAATTGTCGCCTAGATGAAGACATCTATATGGCGCGGCCTGAGGGGTTTGTGAATCCAGAATTTCCAAACCGTGTATGCAAACTTCAAAGATCCATTTATGGATTGAAGCAAGCATCGCGACAATGGAATAAAAGATTTGATGCTGAAATTAAAAAGTTTGGATTTACTCAGAATCTTGATGAGCCATGTGTATATCACAAAGCTAGTGGGAGTGATGTAATTTTCCTTATATTATATGTCGATGACATATTGATCATGGGAAAAGACATTCCAAGTTTGCATGAAGTCAAGGCATATCTTGGAAAGTGTTTTTCTATGAAAGATTTAGGGGAAGCTGCATTCATTCTAGGAATCAAAATCTATAGAGACAGATCTCAGCGATTAATTGGATTAAGCCAAAGTGCTTACATTGATAAATATTGAAGAGATTCAATATGCAAAATTCCAAGAAGGGATATTTGCCAATGCAAGAACAACATGGCTTAAGTAGCAAAGTTTGTGCTTCAACACCTGCAGAGGTGGCACGCATGAAGAGAGTCCCTTATGCTTCGGCTGTGGGATCTATTATGTATGCGGTGAAAAGCACAAGGCCAGATGTGGCGTTTGCTCAAAACTTGACCAGTCGATATCAGCAGAATCCAGGTGAACTCCACTGGACTGCTGTTAAGAATATTCTTAAGTACCTTAGGGCTACTAAAGATATGTTCTTGGTGTATGGGGGAAATCCGAATGTAGAGCTTGATGTTACAGGTTACTGCGATGCTTCCTTGAAGTGTGATAAAGATGATACGAAGTCTCAGACGGGTTATGTCTTTGTCATTAATGGAGGAGCTGTGGATTGGAGTTATGCCATCGATTCAAAGGCCTATAAAAATGTATTGTGACAACTCAGCTGCAATCACATTTGCCAATGAACCTGGAATCATGAAAGGCACCAGACATTTCCCGATTAAATATCACTATGTTCGAGAGCAAGTCGAGATAGGTGAAATCGAGTTACTCAAAGTTCACACAGATGATAACTTAGCAGATCCATTAACGAAGCCTCTACCTGGCCCTAAGCTTTACAAGCTGGCTGAAGGAATAGGACTTCGTTTAGCTGATAGTTTCATGCCCATTTGTGATTAGTATTTGGATAAAGAATGTAATATACAATTATTATTTTAATGAAATAAAGTATTGGTTATGTTTAATTATCATTGTCTTAATAATATATCCTGTATTTGCGTGTTTAAATCCATGAATAAATTTATTATTCTAAATTATCCGTTATCGATTAATGATATGGGAATATCATTAAACTAACACAAATCCGAGTATTGGTTAGAATATACTTGAAAGTATATTGATGCGTTGACATACCAATTTCACATGATATTCAATGAATTGAATATAGGACTTATCCCAACTACATGATTTTACATTATGGGACTTGTCATTAATTGTAAATCATGTTTAAATAGTTATCCTCAGACTTGAGATACCAGATAACTGTCATAAATGTAGTGCATTTCTGTAAAGCAATTTACCGCTATCCGTAACTGGTAGTTATAAGAATTGTTTTCAGAAGTGTTGCAAAGTTCGTGGATTATGCTTGTAGTCAAGAAAGAATTTATTCCTTCAAATTTGTTTTGAAGTTTAATACTGTTGGGCCACTCGTATGATTGATAAAATGTTTGCGTGGCCACGCCCAAAGTCTATCTGGAATACGTTCAGATGTTTTGGTAATTTTGTTCAATCATAAACAACGAGAAACAGAATAATTAATAAAAAATGACTTGAACCCATATCTTTATTAATGTGGTATTAGAAACAAAAGGATGATAATAATGATGAATCATTAAATGTTTTTCCAAGAGACCTCCCTCGAGTTGATCTAGGGACATTGGCGTGTTGCTAGACGCTAACCAATGTCATTATACTATTAATAGATATCCAAGTGGGAGCTGTTAAGTTTGTGGATAAATATTAATATGTATATGTCTAGAATCGAACCTGAGACTACGGGATTGCACACGCTACGAATGAAGGAATTAATGAACAATAATTAATATATATATAAAACGTTATATATTTAATTATTAAAACACAAGAAAATGTCTAAACGATCGTTAGTAATTAACGAGGATTGACTAACGACCAAAGATAAAGGACTAGAGTGTAAATTGGACACAAGAAGGATCCGGAAGGACCTTGGGTCCTTATGGCCGGTCGTGGGAAGGGTTAGGGAAACCCAATCCAACTCAACTTGTTCTCCAAGTTTACACACTATAAATACAATTGTTTTTTGACCTTTTGTGCACAAGCTATAACCTAAACTTGTTTCTCTCCTCTTTTCTCTTGGTGGCTGGTCGAACACAAACCCTCAAGGGTTTTCGATTGGTTTGTTTTATAAACAAACTCTTGTGTTTTCATTAACTAGCATTAACGTTAATTTCGTTATAGTTCGTGTATACAAGAACGTGGTATTAACTCACTATAGTTAATATCTTGGATCGAATAACAAAATCGGTAAGGGGTTATTCATTGATCCTCATAAACCCTAATTAGGGTTCATCACTTGTTCTTGATTATTGAAGATTGATTCTTGTTCTTGCTAGAATCAAGAGGTACGTTTTTATTTATGTTTTAGTTAATCTATTATATGTTATACTTGATCCTACATTTCCGCATATGTGATTACTTGATTTAGTTTATTTATATGATAGTCATGGTACATAAATTCTAACAATATACACGTCAAACATATACACACACATCATGACAAATATTTGAAGTCCACCCACAAGCCTAAATATGAGTATCTGAATTTGATTTACTTAATTATTTATTAATATAATATTAAAAATGAATTTTTTAAAAAAATAAAATCAATTCGGTTTGATTTTTGCGTGTCATTCTTTGACAAAAACTGAAACCAATACGAAATTTTTACGCTTTTAGAAAATATGAAAAACGAACCATCGGTTTTTAGCTACAGTCAGTTATAATGGTTAAGGTTTTACAGCTTTCTGTTTGATATCGGTTTTTGTGGTTTTTTTTCACCCTTTGTTTAAAATGCCTCTGTTTTACGGATATATATTAATTTAGATGGGGTGTCTTCAATAACTCAAATGCAACCCTGTGACTGATATTATGTGATGAAAACAACTTTTTTTTTTTTTTTTTTTTTTTTTTTTTGGAACAACAGATTTATATAAAAGAGATATCCTAGCAAGGAGCAAGGAGAAAGAAAAATAAGAATACATAAGAGTAGTACGAGGGTTAATGAACCAATCTATCCATCTAAGTGAGAGTTTGTTTTTGCTCTAGATTGAATCCAAGTGTAGGAGTTGAACTTGATGTCATTGAAAATCATGTCTTTTCTCGGTTTTTTTTATGCGAAAAATGTCTCGTTTTTATATCTCCAAAGAACCCAGAGAGTCGTTTGAACCACGACATCAAAGAATTTGAGTTGGTGGAGAGGCAATCGTATCCGGTCTGCCAAGCTTCTTGCATCATCGAGGCTTGAAATATTGGAGATGTGTAAAGTGTAAACCCCACCAATTGAGAACCGCCAACCAAGTTGACTTAGCAATTCAACAATCAACAAAGATGTGATCCTTGGATTCGAGGCTGTCATTAAAATGGGGAAAAGGGCGGAATCAAGATCGATGCCTCGTTTGTCAAGATTAAGTCTTGTGGAAGCCTCGTATGAAATATTCTACATGATGAGATGTTTACATTTGATGGGAGAATATTGTTGCAACGATACAGTACCGTGGGAAGAAGACTTGTGTTCATGGATATATGAATACAAATTAGCTTAACCTATAATTCTTTTGATTCGCTAATAACGCACATCCACTTGTCTGAATCTATTGTGAGTTTGAGATGAGTAACGAGCCCAACTAGACTCGTAAGCTCTTGTAGCTCATTTGGAGATCGAGGTATTCTATATCAAGACCATTGAAATTCTAAGATACAAGGTAATATGAGAGGTTGCAAAAAATTGTTATTTCTGCTTGAACTAGGCCCAAACTCAGATGGACCCAACAATGACTAAAGCCCGAACCATTATGCTCGAAAGAATTAGCAAAAGTATCATGAAGGATAGAAGCATCAGGGTGCTAGCGAGCATAAACCATGGTTGTTGGTGTTGATTCTAGCCGAAATAATCTAGGAAATGAGTCCTTTAAAGGTTCGTTACCAATCCATGTGTCTAGCCAAAATTATGTGTCACGGCCATTTTTAGTTTTCCTTTTAAAAATTAATGGCAAGTATATTCCATGAGAAGTGAGATCATTACCTAATTTCATAATTTGACACAGGGACTTGATTTCAAGGTCTGTTGAGACAAATTCGGAAAGCCACCTTTTATATCATGAATTAAACGAATAATTTTGCACCATATCGCATTACCTTCATTTAAGAATCTCCACTACCATTTAGACAGCATTGCTTTATTACAAGAAAGAAGGCTACCAATGCCAAGGCCCCTATTTTTGAAAGGCGCAATAACTTTATCCCAAGCAATCCAAGAAATTTAATTCTCCTCCAAGTTACAACCCCAAAAGAATTTCGCCTAATGCTTTCAAGCTTGTTAACAGTGCCAATGGGAGCCTTAAAAGTGAAGAAATAGTATACACCCAAGCTTCCAAGAACGGACTTTATGAGGGTTAAACGACCCCCAAATGATAAGAACTTTGCTTTCCACATTAAAAGACGCTTGTGAAATCGATCTACAATAGCATTCCAACTTTTACATCTTGACATATTCGCTCCAATAGGAAGGCCCAAGTAAATACATAAGAGTAATGAAGGTTGACAACCAACGGAGTTAACTTCAAGGTTGCTAACTCCAATACCAAAAAGCTTGCTCTTATTGTAGTTAACTATAAGTCCGGAAGCAAGGTAAAAAGCATGTGAAAATTCTTCTTAAGACCTTAGCATTGTGGACAAACCATTCTCCCATTATAGGGGTATCATCCGTAAATTAAAGATGTGACATATAAACCTTGTCCTTACTAACCTCAATCCCTTTAAAGATGTTTTTATTCTTAGCATCCAACATAACAACATTTAACGCTTCTACCGCGAAAATGAAAAGAAAATGTGAGAGAGGATCACCTTGTCTTAAACCGCATTCCACTTTGAATTCCTTTGTTGTAGACCCATTAATCAAAATGAAGCATAAGAAGAATTTAGACAAGAAGTGATCCAATTTAGCCACTTAAAGCTAAAACCCATTTGAGACATAATTGAGATTAGAAAATTCCAATTCAACGAGTCAAATGCTTTTTCAAAGTCGACTTTGAAAAGAAGTCATATTTTTTTTCTTTGCCCACGATATGATTTCGTTAATCATAAGAGGACCATCAATGATTTGACGTCCCTAAATGAAAGCCATTTGGGATTCCCCCACAACAGAAGAGACAACAAGGGCAAGGCGATTTGCTAAGACTATAGAAATGATTTTGTATTGACACCCTATAAGGCTAACAGGTCTAAAGTCACTAACGAAAATTGGATCATTTATTTTTGCTATAAGGGGTGAAGAATGAGGAGTTACAACCATGAGGAATAAGACTCACTGATTCAAATTCCTTAACATACGAGATTATGTCTTTTTCTGTTGGGTCAATATTTTACCCAAATATTCCCCACAAGTATTTGAACATAAAATAGCCAAATCACTCACTGAATAAAATAGTAAATTGCTATTTTAGTGAGTGACATATAACCTTTAACACAAACAAGTCACTGAGTGAACAGTCACTCAGTGAGTTACCTTCAAGATGTTCGGACCGAGTCTAAAAAGAAAGACTCAATCATTCAGTGAGGCGGTACTCAGTGAATGATCCCTGAACCAAAGAAGAAGGTAATGGAGTTAGTGAGTGATGACAATAACTCACTAACTCCCTGAAACTATCTCTACAACATACTGAAAATATGGGTGGAACTTCCAAACAGAGAAGTCAAACAAAGTACAAGGAATTGCCATAGAAGTTGGAATATTGTTATGACAATTCCAAAATGATGGTTGGTGCTTTTCCAAAAGAGAAAGATGAAGAGGGACCACTTATAGTGGATAACAACTCACACCTAACCCCACATGCTTTGTTTTATTTTCTGCATATATAGATGTTTGTTGTAATTGAGATAGTGTGAATTCTAAACAAACAAAGATACTTAGTATTAGTTGATAGGATTCCCCTCTCATTGAATCTCAAGCTTAGCTTGGATCAATGAGAGTTCATTGTCATTCTAACGGGGATAATATACCGAAATTATCCCCGTAAAGAAGCTGAAGATGTTATCATGTAGTCATATGTATATTGAGTAATCTTGTAACTTTTGTTCATTATTATTAATGAAGTTCTTATTTATGTTTATCAAGATTTGCTCAATTTTCATGGACCAACATTTTCAAGTATGTCCCAAAACCTTTTGAAAGTTTTAAACGTGAACCCATCCGGACCCGGGGCTTTTTCACTACTACAATCCCACATGGCATCTTTTATCTCTTGGTTAGTAAATGGTTTATCAAGATAGGTGATGCCATCAAAGGAGAGGCGTTTGAAAAGAGTGCTAGTGAATTTAGGTATCGAATAAATAGATTATTTGAATTTTGTTTTGAAGAAGTCAAAGATACGGGTTTGGATCTTTTACCCAAGACCCGTAAATGGAGAGGTCATTTATCCTTGATTTATTAACTCGGTTGTTTTGATGACTGCATGAAAAAGATTTGAATTTTCATCTCTTTTCAAGAGCCCATTTAGTTTTAGCTTTTTGCCGAAGATCCTTGATCTTGCGGCATTCAAGATCAAAAAGTTCCTTAACCACAAAAGATCTACTATCAATGTCGGCTTGGAAACAATTAGAGGACTTATTAGGCCGAGTGGTACCCAAACAACTCTAATTTGTTGGCATTTGCTTCTTTTAATTTATTTTTCTTGTCAAAGGACCAATCTTTGCATAATTGGGGTCAAAGGATGAATAAAAAAAATTGAAACCTATAACAAAATGATGAGATTAGGGGAGATATCTGTTGTGGTACTAGTTAAAAGTTCAAAAATACAAAGCAGAATGATCAAGAAAATCATAACCTCGTATAGAGCTAGAAGATTAAAAACATCGAAGGTGTAAGTTATTTACATAAACATATCATATCATGCATGCATAAGGACCTAAAAATTGTTATTTTATAGTTTCGTATTAAATTTTCATAAACATACTAATATTTTTTGTTTTTTTTTTCTATTACGATATTGTTATTTTCTATTTAACTTCCTTAAAGTTAAAACTCCCACTAATTAAAAACAAAAACCATCTGTTGTTATTTAATTATTAGACACTTAGAACAGTTACATATAGGTAGACTTAAGTGTTGTTGGTTTAAGCTTATGAGTTTATTTGATTTTGGCTTAAATTGTATAAGCCTAAATTTTCTGGCTTATTTTGAGACTTATGGGCTTATATATGTTTAGCATATCATAATAAACTTTTATAAGCACACATGTCTCAAAATAAACCTGAAAACATAAGCTTATACAATATAAGTGGAAATCAAATAAATTTATATAAGCCCTATCTTAAACAAAACCACCTTATAGCATGCTTCATAATAACATAGGATTAGAAACAATGGACATGTTAAAAAAAGATTTAAGGGGTTGGCAGTGGAAGCGTGAAGGCACGGGAAGAGATCCTTCCCGTGCGGGAACACCGCCGCCGGCATCTTGGTAAGGCACGGNTTATCTACTTCTAAGCTACTTATATTTTTTTTTTTTTTTTAAATGAAGTGAGTGAAGGGATGTAGTGAGTGATCGGTTGCCAACAAAAATATGTGTGAGTGATGAAAAAAGTGGGTGAATGATGTGGCATAAGGGGATTGGTTGGGAGTGAGTGATGGGATTTTGGGTGAGTGATGGGTTGACAACCCCTTTATGAAATATAATAATAAGTTTACCTGTATTTAAAAGATATTCAAAATAATCTATAAAGCACAGGACCAAATGACTATCACCAAAAAGTAATGTTGGGTCCACTTGGCCCAATCAATCTTATATGTTAGGTAGAGGTCCAGGTAAAGCAATTATCGGGCCCATTTATGAGGAAAAAAAGTTCCCTAGAAACATAAGAAAAAAATAGCTGACATTGGGGTAGATATTTTTTATGTGTAAAGTTGTATTTTCGTAACGCATCTCTTTATTATTTTCCAAACAAACAACACTTTGATATGAAAGACAACAACAAATGACGTCCACCCCTTTTTGAACTAACTGACCAACTTGGCATGGGCCTTACTTCATGGGCACAAAAAGTTGTTAAAGTCCATATAAGTCTCAAAGAGGATTTTGGCTCTACGTTTAGTCAAAAAGAAGTGAAGTCTACATTTTTGTCACATCTTATTAATTTTTCAAAACGCAACTAGCATGAATATTCCAATTTCGTCAGCATATTATATTATATATGTTACTTTAGCTTACTAGAAGCATGTACAAGAAAAAAATAAATTGATAAATTGCGGACATACATCAATGTGCAGTGATGACTTATCGCGTAGGTCTGATACTCTGATATTGGTAATGACAAAAATGAACAACCCATTAAATAATATCATATGGTTTTTCAACTTTTAGTGTCAATTGGTATAACGTGGTCAAAGCTGGTCAGATTATGAGTAGCTAGATAGAATACTAGCTTAAGCGCAAGTTGCATTTCTCATATAAGTTATAACGTATAGATATAGGTATACACCAACTGGTCACCAACAGTAAGTTTACTTGGCATTTAATTTGATGCAGTTGTGAAAACTCAAGTGTTGCTAAAATGCATATGCAGAAGTAACGTTAAAAGCTGTAAGATGCTTTGAATAAACTGTGGATCGTACCCAGACACTCTTTCTAATTTTGTATGGCCTTCGAATAGTTGTTGTTGTTGTTTGTTTTGTGTGTGTGTGTGTGTGTTTATTTTATTTTATTTATTTTTTTTGTCTTTCTCTAGCTCTTCACTAGCTTCTTTGGTGTGCCTGTGTACATATACGTGATAGAGAAAATTACCAAAATGGTAGGAAAGTACAATTGAATTCCATTTTATGGTCACTTTTCCATCTAGTTCCCAAAAGAGTCATGCTCAACTACTCGACTGCTCGACTCCACCCCTTTTGTGACAAGTGTCATTTGCAAGTACACGAGTTAGGTAGGATATTTTATTATTTTATTGTAAAATTACAAATACACCCTCCTATATTATTTTATTAATTAGTTCACCTAACCCACTCATCCTTTTGAACCTCATATTTTATTTATCTCCCACCTACCACCTACCCCAACCTTATCCACCAGCTACCCCAACCTTATCACCACAACCATCCATTCCCCATATACTCACCATCACCAACACACACAACAACAAAAATATTACACCAAAACACAAATCAAAAATAGATCTGTGACGAAACGCAACAACAAAAATCTTACATTGACAACTTTTAAACCGGCGATTTAATGTACTCACCATCACCAACACATACGCAACAACAAAAATCTTACATCGACAACAGCGGGCAGCCACCAATAAAAGAAAAAAACACCTTTTTATCCTTTATGATTGGTTCAAGGCTTCAAGATCATTTAAAAACATGGTCTCAGGTAGGTACCAACTTTATTTTTTTGTTTTTGTTGAAACCGAATGAAAAGAAAAATGATAACATATTTGTTATTGGTTTATCTTTAAAGCATTCGGAAATTAAAGAACGCAAGGAGATGGGTCTGTTGTTTGTTCGAATATGGTCTCGTCTTTTTCTTTCCTCTTCTTTCGTTTGTTTCTGGTTTAGAGCCGGTCTCGTTAAAAAAAAAGTCTTTTTCTTTCCTCGTCTTTTTTTTTTTTTTTTTTTTNTTGTTTATTGTGGTGATTGGTTCAGGTGGGTTACGGTAATAGTGGGTTACGGGTGGTGGTTTGCCTGAAATTGTTATTCGTGGCCAAAAAATGTGTTGCTCTATTTTGTGAGAATAGAATCATGAGTAAAGTAAAATAAGTAAAGTTGCGTAATAAGTTGATGATCAAGTCAACAAAGGAAAGTAATAAATTTTCATCTAACTTGTGTTTAGTTACCTTTAACGTCTTTCATGAAGAAAGA
Organism: Artemisia annua; assembly: GCA_014162995.1. Lineage (NCBI taxonomy): Eukaryota > Viridiplantae > Streptophyta > Magnoliopsida > Asterales > Asteraceae > Artemisia > Artemisia annua. The sequence goes on from LBNU01008189.1 coordinate 18,430, forward strand.
CTAATATAGTTCTAAAAAATTAAAAATAAATTTAGTGACAGAATACAATATACAAAAGAAAAGTAACGGTACATGAAATGGTGGTGGTGGAAATGTTTGGTTGAGTATTTTGAGGTGGTCTAACAGTTGAGCAGTTGAGCAGTGGTGGTTGAGCGGTTGAACAGTGGTGGTCGAGCGGTTGAGTGGTGGTGGTGGACTGGTGAAATGGTGAGGTTGAGGGTGAGTGGGGTTAGGTGGGGGTTAGGTGGAATAATTAATAAAATGATAATAATATAATATAGGAGGGTGTATTTGTAATTTTACAATAAAACAATAAATTATATCCACCTAACATTGTACTTGCCTTGACACATGTCGCAAAAAGGGTGGAATCGAGCAGTCGAGCAGTTGAGCATGACTCTTTTGGGAACTAGATGGAAAAGTGACCATAAAATGGAATTCAATTGTACTTTCCTACCATTTTGGTAATTTTCTCTACGTGATATCATCTATACGAAAGATTTTACTTCTCACGTTGTAATTTGATAAGTTGATGCATATAAANGATGTAAGAAACCTTTATTGAATTGGATAGAGTGGTTTAATCACCCATGTAATGCTCTATCCACCCCTTGTAACTTGGTCTAGCTCCTTGCTAGTTTTTAATTCAATTGCCGTTCCAAAAAAAAAAACATCTTTTGGTATGACAACCATATCTTATCAGTCACCACTCACCACCCTTCGTCTCACATCCACTGCACATCTCAATCACAGTTACAGAATTATTTGAAATGGTTTTATTGCGTTAATAAGTTTGTGTCAACAATACTATATATATATATCATATTTAGAAAGATAAACTAAATGAATACCGTCATTCTTAAATCTAGTTGATCTTAATTTTTGCATGAACAAAAGATTAACAACTGATATACGAGTAATATTCTTTTACTCACAATTCACAAATATTGTACTGTTCCTTTAAGCAAGTTGATAAGATAGAGTTTTTTAAACAAATGATTGATGGAAAGACAATAATAAAATAATTAAATAAATATAGTTGCGACCAAAATCCAATAACCTTGGCCTGTATGAAATGTAAGTAGCAGACAAGATGCGTTTACTTCTACATTTTCCATAGTTCAGTATCAACCTTCGCCAAGAAAAGCCTACACTCATCACGTGAAATAATACATGGTTGAAACCTCTAAAAAACTCTGAAAAGAATCTATTGATAATAAAACTTAAATCAATCAATCTTAAAATTTCATGATTAATTAATGTTGTTTTTATTTCATTAATTAATGTTGTTTTTATTTCATCAAAATAGAATTTAAATAGAATTTACATAGTGGTTTAAAATTCTATCGAACCAAACAACAAAGCAAACTTATCTCACTAACAAGAGAAAACTGAAACTATCATGTGTTACTACTAAAAGTACATAACAATTAACACATTATACACTAGTCCAGGGCGGAGACAAAGGGGGCACAAGGGGCAGGTGCTCCCCTAGCGAAAAAAATTGTAGTGCATGACCACCCTAAATATCAATTTATAATGTAGTTTCTAAAATTTATCAAAATGTGCCCTTCGATCAAAAATTCCTGGCTCTGCCCCTGTTGACCATTCGTTCACATCGTGCATGTCATAATACATGATTAGTTACATATACATTGGCATCATCATTCATCAAATCAGCCCAACACCAGTTTTAATGAATGATTTGTTGTCTTAAAATACTAAATGTAGTTTATTTTTGATGTCTGATCGTATATAGCTGATTATAAGTCAATATATGCTGGTAGTTGCTAGCGATTAAACACATGCGTGGCAAGCTGATAAACTTCTTGATATTCAAAGATTGGTGTAACATCAAAGACAATATACCTTGAACAAATGTCAGCTTCCCATATATCAAGACTTTTTAATTTATTCTTTTTAGTCGTAAAAGTGTTTAAAGAAAGTCTTTCTATGATTTAAACGCATAAAACTATTGCTTGGATATGAATAGTATATTCAGAGCCTATATGTGAATGGATCACATTGATTGATGAATTTTAAATTACAAAAACTTCAATAAGAAAGCTATGTCCCTAATGTATTGTTTTGTTAATTTAATTTTAAAGGGCAATTTCATATCTCTCTTTTTTTTTAGTTAAAAATTTCATATATATCCAAGCATGCATTAAAAACGTTGTACATTATGCATTCAGTACTTGCACTTTGAGTAATAAACGTTTATATACATTAGATAGAAACAATTGAGTAATAAAATTAGCATAACCTAGCAACGTGAAATTAAAACGTGTTAATACAAAACATTTAAAAATATTGTGTCGCAATTTGATTTTGTAACAATGTCATATATTGTTAGTATGTTATACTCCATGTTAAATGTGTTCATCATTTTGTAAACTATCACTATTAACTAATATACGATGATAAGATTGTGAAAAATAATAACATATTTCATAGTATACTCAAAATTTCTAACTCGGGCCCTAGTGATAATCAACTGATTCTTATCCAAATAAAGGCGAACATACATTCATGGCATCTTAAGATAGTTGACTTCCAAAGCACTGGAATCTGGATCATCAATGTATAGTTACTCATTCAACTCTGTCCTGTTTGCAATAATGCTATTGAATCAAAGGAACATCTTTCCATAGAATATGTTAATTCTCGTGATCTAGGAGGTTTGGCACAAAAATGGTGGGGGTTTAATGACTATCTAAAACTCGGTTTGTGATTTAACCTCATGGGCTGATTTAGCTTCACTTAGAAATGCAATTAAAATTTTTATTGATGTCGTGGTTCAAACAACAACCTAGATTAGCTCTATACAAAAGAAGTTTGCTTCGACCAAAAAAGCCATGAAAGGACAACTTTTCTTGCTGATGTGAAAACTCTATAGTACTCTTGGATTATCATAGAGGTTTAAAAATTCTCCCTGTTTAGATAGAATGATGATCCAAACTCCGTTACTGACAACATTATGTAATTTCTCTTATTGCTTGTGGCCACTTTCTACAGTTTATAATACAATTGAAGTTCAAGAAAAATCAACCTAAACACATTTATAGCTCACTCTGGTTAAGAGAATCCAAAACAAAATGTCCCAGAAGTAGTGACGCAACTTCTGAGTAACAAAGACTAATGTGAGGCAGTGCCCATCCACAACTGAGTACCTAGCTTGTCCCCGGACTTGTGATTACTAAGCTCAAGTAGTATACTGGGCATTCTTTCCTATCGCAATGCCCCACCAGCTATTGTCCACCCAACAAAAGGAGTGTGTGGTTACGTCCAGTATGTCCCCCCTTATTCCCGACATGCTATGGTGCCCTAGTGGCATCTTCATTCATGAGAGACTCAAGCATAGAGTCTTCATCGCTGTCACATATATGCTACGGCTTTGCATACATGGGAGGAACTTAAAAGGACTTTTGGTTTTTTTACCCCGTTTTGTGGTCTTGCAACGTATCTTATTAAAAAGTTTAGTTTCTATTTCATCTATAGTGATCATTTTTATTCGGATTAAGATCTTCTCAAGTTGAGTCAAATATGATAAATCATGTTCACCAATCATAAATAAAATAAAAACATGACATTTTCTTTTAGTTAAAAATTATGGGTACATTTATTCATTCACTCTTAAAATAAAACTAACATGATCAATCATGTTTGGCTCTAACTTAAAAGGAACTTAATCCTTTATATTCACGCTTACGTGTCAATAAAAGATTCAAGATCAAAATTTTCTTTATAATTAATAGTGCATATGAGAAAATGAGTGTGGTTATAAAGGCTTTAAAATGTATTCGTATTAACGAATACTCATTGAAGTGCTCATAATTTTTATAATTAAAGTGCTCCATGATGGTTGTGTCTATTTAGTCATTCATATTCATTTTTTTTGGGAACGGCATTTTCATTAAACTAGGAAGAAGCTAGAAAGAAAAAAGATTACAAGGTAATATTACAAGAATATTTTGGATCACAAATCTAATTGAACCACTCGGGTTTAAGAACTCTATTTCTATTAACAATCCAAGAGTACGAGAAAACCTTGATATCATCCAAGAGAGTGTCTTTCCGAGGAGGTTTTAAATCGAAGCAAACTCTGTTTCTAAATCTCAAAATAAGCCAAGCTGTAGTTTGAACCACCACATCGAAACAACTTTTTGTTGAGTTGTTTAGGTCGACCGTATCCCCCCACTTAATTAGCAAGACCAGAGAGTTAGGAAAACAACTTAACCCCCACCAAGTAGCAACTGAACTCCAAATATTGGAAGCTAACATGCAATCGATGAAAAGGTGATGTGTAGTTTCAATGTCTCCGTCACAAATCGCACATCGAGTAGAGTGCAAATCAATGCCGCGAGCATCCAAATTATGTCTAGTGGCTAACCTATCCAACAAGAGTAGCCAAGAGAAAATATTAACCTTTATGGGGAGCGACCGATTCCACCGTATGTGATCTTCATTCGACAAGAGAGTATAAAACTCAATGTTTTTTCTAAAAGATGATACAGTGAACACTTTGGAGGGGTTTAAACTATATTCGCATGCATCACATTTATCTTTAGTCTCAAAATCTTCGAGTAAAGAAAGTAAATTGATGAACTAAGTCTCTTCATGCCCACCTCTAATGGGTCTTCTCCATGCCCAAGATCTAGTTTTCGAACCATTAGAATTGTTACAGCGGTCCAACACTTTACATGATTTATCCGTTTCCAGTAAGTACAAGCGTGGGAACATAAGCTTAAGAGGGCTCCCTCCTATCCAAGTTTCTGACCAAAATTCAGTAGACCCACCATCCCCAACATTTTTATGGAAAGCATTAGATAAATTCAAGTGTGGTTGTGGTAAATGCTTATTCAAAGTTGAAATAAAAGACCAAGGACTAGTAGATCTACTAGTAACAGAAGACATGTCACTAGTTAAACTCCCATGAGGCCCATCAATTGATGTGATAATAAGACTCCAAAGTGAATTCTTTTCTAAGTGGAACCACCACCACTTAGATAACATAGCAAGATCCAATGCATGAAGACTACCGATTCCCAAGGCCTCCACAAGACTTAGGAGAGCACACTTTTTTCAAGCAATCCAAGGCATCTTGATATTGTCTAATGAACCTCCCAAAAAAAATTGCGTCTCAACTTTTCAAGATAATTTATGACACACTTGGGGGCTTTGAAAATAGAAAAAAAAATAAAAAAAAAAATAAGTACCAAGGGCTCCAAGAACCGATTTCAAAAGAGTTAGCCTACCACCATATGAGAGGGTTCTAGCTTTCTAAGATGTGAGACTTTTGTGAAATTTGTCAATGATGGGTTTCCAATTAATGGCATTGTTCATATTGGAACCAATGGGGAGACCAAGATATGAACAAGGTAGAGAAAACAGTTGAAAATTAAGAATGGAAGCTAAATTATGTGTTTCATTAATATCAACGCCCACCCCAAAGAATTTACTCTTAGAGAAATTAACCTTTAAGCCAGAAGCCAAATCAAAACATCTCAAGATACGACAAAGGTTGCTAGCATTCTCAATGGACCATTTCCCATTATAAGAGCATCATCCGCAAATTGAAAATGGGATATTTCAACCTCTAAAGAACCCACCTTTAATACCTTTAAATAAGTTCTTAGACTTAACTTCTTGAAGTGAAACGTGAAGAGCTTCCACTACAATGATGAAAAGGAAAGGTGGTAGAGGATCATGATGCGTGGTTTTGCGACCTTACAACAGGTTTTACCTCTCAAGGGATCTTAAGAGGCTTGCAATCCCCACCAGGCAGTGTACCTGACCGATGTAGTATAGTGTAGTGGCAAGTACCGGGGGATTGATCGTTCTCTAGGGGAATAGTGTCGTTAGGATTGAAAAACTACTCTAATAGGTCTAAGGGTGAGGGAAGATTCTTTTTG
>LBNU01008189.1:31515-67730 GCA_014162995.1 Artemisia annua
CCAAGGTGTACTAAGGTTATTTGATTGTATTTAATGCATGAGCGAATTCTAGTGATCCCATGTTAGGAGCTTCTTAGCCGGCTCGACATAGGAGTGAAGTAGGAGCTCATAGAGTTAGGGGAAGTTCGTACACACCCCTACGAATGATATTAAGGAATGCAATCCGTCATCCACGCAATTAATACACATTAATCAATCGGTGAAAGATAGTTAGGGGGTTAGTTGACTAGCAACTAATTCCGCCCACTCCTTCAAAACCCGAGATTTTTACTTGATTTCGTTAAAATATAAAAATACAAAAAGAATATTCCCTCACCCCTAGACCTATTAGAGTAGCTTTTCAATCCTAACGACACTATTCACGCAGAGAACGATCAATCCCCCGGTACTTGCCACTACACTATACTATATCGGTCAGGTACACTGCCTGGTAGGGATTGCAAGCTTCTCAAGATCCCTTGAGAAGTAAAACCCTAGTGTGTGGTCGCAATCCCGTGCATCACTTAATCCAAACATAGTCCATGCCTTTCCCTCTATCTTCCTCATTGATATCCTCCATTGCACCAATGTTATCTTTGTCTAAACGAGGCACAAAACGAAACACTTTTACCCTATAAGGCATCCTATATGTGATTCTGTCTATGTCATTAGAAAACTGAACCGTGCCTTCTAAACGATCAAACTTTAAATTGGATACCTCAACAAACGGTTTACCTAACACAACGTGAGATAGACGACAATCAACAATACTTGCCAAATCTTCTAAGATCATGAAGTTGGTGACAAAGGTAAAGCTCCCAACAAAGACATCACGTTGATTAGGGATTTACAGTCAATGTAAGTATGCTCAATATGTTGGTACCCAATCAGACATGGTATTTTCACATTCCCAGGATCAGCCCTCTTAATCTTTGGGTCAATTCTAACAAAAGGTGGTCGAGGGTTATCAACTATATTGGGGTAGTGGGCAATCTCTTCCTTAGTGGGATAAAGATTGAAATAGTCATGATCTAATTCCTCATCTTCTTGCCCTCCTATAGCTTCTACAACCTCAGATTCATCTAGTTCTAGGACCTTATCAGAATACATGGCGGTTGCCAGGTCATTAAATGCATAATCAAGCTCGATATCAATCATCCTATTTAGCTCTCTAAGTTCTCTAATCTCATCCTCAATTTGGCTACGCAACGAAGCCACTTTGTCAGGTGTAAGGGGCGGATTTGCGTTTTCTATAATGGCAAACTGAATAGTCAATGAAAATCTTATACGAACAAAAGCACAAAGAAAATAGATAGACTAAAGAAATCCTAGAAAAATAAAATAAAAATCTCACTAGAAAGGAATCTAGTGAGTAGACCTAATAAAATAAAAATTCAACCTAAACAATAACTATTCCCCGGCAGCGGCGCCAAAAACTTGATGCATGATTTTGCGACCTTAAAACAGGTTTTACCTCTCAAAGGATCTTAAGAGGCTTGCAATCCCCACCAGGCAGTGTACCTGACCGATGTAGTATAGTGTAATGGCAAGTACTGGGGGATTGATCATTCTGTAGGGGAATAGTGTCGTTAGGATTGAAAAACTACTCTAATAGGTCTAAGGGTGAGGGAAGATTCTTTTTGTATTTTATGTTTTTAGGAAAGCAAGTAAAATTATCTCGGGTTTGAAGGAGTGGGCAGAATTAGTTGCTAGTCAACTAACCCAAATAACTACAAATGCAAATAAAATAAAATAACTGAAAATAAAATGGTGTGAAAACTAATATGGAGAGAAGTGTGTTTACTTATACTTCATTACTCCCTAACTATCTTTTACCGGTTGATTAATGTGTTATGATTGCGTGGATGACGGGTTGCATTCCTTAATATCAGTCGTGGGGGTGTGTACGAACATCCCCAACTCTATAAGCTCCCACTTCACTCCTATGTCGAGCTGACTAAAAGCTCCTAAAATGGGATCACTAGAATTCGCTCATGCATTAAATACAACCATATAATCGTAGTACACATCCGATCATGTTTCTTAAGACGTTCAATCAAGTTACCGTATAGGAGGTTAGCCAGTTTTCTTAAGCCTGACATCGATAAGCATTCATCAAATACAATTAATAACACACCATCCAACCAATAATTAATAGTTAGGTTTCATTAGATCTAAGCAAACACGAAGAAAACCTAGCCTAGCATGTTAAACAAAAGACAAGAACAAGATAGAATCAAACAACACATAGACATATTGAATGATTAATTGATAACATATCTTCAATGTACCATGGAAGATCTCAAGGTGAAAAACCTTGAAAAAGCTGCTAAAATTCGTATTAGGGTTCCTCTCTAAAAAGTTCCACCCAATGAATGAAAATTGCAAAAATATATATAGGAAAACAGATCTGACGGCGTCGCTCTTTGGGTTGTGACGCCGTCACCTCGCCATGCTAGGGTTTCCTAACGGCCTCTTGACGCCGTCCCCCTTTAACTTCCAAAATTCCATTCTGGCTTATCAAGGAAAATCTTTACATCCACCTCCGTTTGTCTAGCTTGACGGCGTCACATCCTAAGCCTTGACGCCGTCATGGGTACTGTTCCAGCAGATTCAGAGACTTTGTCGTTTTCTTCACTTTTATGCTCCATAAACGTCCAAAATGCTTCCTTTTCCAGATTTCTTCTCCAAAGTACCTAAAATGACAAAAGGAACAATTATGGGCAATATTTGATCAAATAATTACGATTTAGGGCTTAAATGACCCCTCAAAAGCGGTACACTTTTCGCCTCATCAGATCACCTTCGTGAAGACCTTTCTCAATTTTAAATTCCTTTGTTGGAGACCTATTAACTAAAACCGAACCATATGCCGACTTAAGGCATCCACGAATTCACATTCTCCATTAAGCACTAAAACCCATTTGAGCCATAGTGTTTTTAAGAAAGCCCTAATCAAGTGTGTCAAATTCCTTTTCGAAGTCAACCGTCAAAATAAAAAGATGTTCTTTCTTTTTAAGGCCCATTAAATAATCTCATTAACCATAAGAGGACTATCAATGATTTGCCTCCCCTTTATAAATGTCGTTTGAACCTCACTAACAACCGTGTGAACGACTTGTTAGAGCCGATTGGAAAGAACTTTTGCGATTACCTTATATTGACAACCAATAAGGCTAATCGGTCTATAGTCTTTGATATGTAGCGGGTCTTGAATTTTAGGGATCAAAGCGATGAAGGAGGAATTACAACCTTTGGGAATGAATCCGTCAATTTCAAATTTTTTCACCATGCTAATAAAGTCTTCACCAACGATGTCCCAGTGAGATTTAATGAATTTGAAGGTGAATCCATCGGGGCCCGGGGCCTTGCTACCACCACAATCCCAAACCGCATTCTTTATTTCTTGAGTAGAAAATGGGGCATCAAGAAAGGAAGATTCAAAATCGGGTAAGGTTTTGAAAAGGGAACTAACAAAGTGAGGTCTGTTTTGTTGGGAAACACGGAACTTAGCTTTGTAAAAATTGTAAATTTCCAAAGTGACCACACGTGGATCAGTTAACCAAAGCCCATTAGAAAAAATCCCATTTATCCTAGAACGAGAGAATTTGTTGTTAATAATGCCATGAAAGAATTTTAAATTTTCGTCCCCCTCAATTGCCCACTTGACCTTAGGTTTTTGCATAAGGTCGAGTCTCCTGATGTGTTCTAAATCTTCAATTTTTTTAAAGAAGAAAGGCATTCTTCGATCTCAATATCGTTAAGCCCACTTTCTGCTTTAATCTCCAAAAGATCCACTTTAGCTTTTAAATCCTTCAACTCCTTGTCATTTTTATTAAGAACATCTTTTCTTCAAGAACGAATATGAGCTTTTAGGTTTTGAAGTTTGTTTTTCAACAAAAGAATCGGGTGGTGAGTATGAGGTATAAACGTAACGGAGGAATTAGAACAAGATTGAAGCATAATGGTAGGGAAATCACCATGAAGAAGCCATGAGTTTAAAATTTTGAAAAGAATGGGGCCAAACACCCGAATGGGATTTCAAAAGAAGAGGGCAATGGTCTGAAAGGTGGCGTGGGAGGGCAACAAGTTGAGCATTAGGCCAAAGAGAGACAAAATGGTGAGACACTAAAATGCGGTCTATTTTGCTCAGTTTAGTCCCAAATTTGTTAATTCTAGTAAATTTCCTACCCCCCATTGGTAAGTCAACAAGATCGGATTCTATAATGAAATCATTGAAAGCTTTAGCACCACTTTTACAAAAAATAGAACTAAGTATTTCAGATTCGGAACGTACCTCATTAAAGTCACTAAGAACAATGGTCATTGCGTGAAAATGTAAGATGAGATCACGTAGTCTAGTCCAAAGAGACCTTTTCTTAGAAGCATCTTGTGGAGCATAAACAACTAACATCAGGCAATCGATTCCCAAGTTTGGCCATTCCCCAAAAATGGCGATAAATCCTTTGCCGTCATCCAAGACCTTATATTTCTTAAACAAAGAAACATCCCACATAGCAATTATACCACCTGAAACACCTTGAGGTTTTTGAACAGCAAAATCACAATATTGGTTCCCCCATAAAGATTGAATAAAAGCACAATCGTCTAAGTCCGAAGTTTCGTTGCCCATTTTTTCTTTGGAGCGGTGACGACTCTATTGATGTTTAGTGAGCCGACATTCATTGATCAATCATTATGTCTCCGATGATGGCATGAACATCAATCTCTTTGCCATACATGTCATATCCAATGGTGGAACCAACTTCGATTGTTTTCAAGACCTCTTGTTCAACATCGTCAATTTTATTAGGAGATGGGGATTCATCGTTTAACAGAATTCGTTTCTTACAACGAATAATGTTCGAATCATTATTAGAAAAAGAATGTTCAGTCAGGCTAGTAGCATTGGAGGGTAAAATCGAGGCTTTTGGATTTTTTGGTTTTTTCTTTTGTTTTTTCCAAAAGGTTTGAATGCCATTTAAGGAATCAGTAAGTTTTAGTGAATTGTATTTAGTGGTTTTTTTTTTTTGTTTTTNTGAGATCACGTAGTCTAGTCCAAAGAGACCTTTTCTTAGAAGCATATTGTGGAGCATAAACAACTAACATCAGGCAATCGATTCCCAAGTTTAGCCATTCCCCAAAAATGGAGATAAATCCTTCGCCGTCATCCAAGACCTTATGTTTCTTAAACAAAGAAACATCCCACATAGCAATTATACCACCTGAAACACCTTGAGGCTTTTGAACAGCAAAATCACAATATTGGTTCCCCCATAAAGATTGAATAAAAGCACAATCTTCTAAGGAAGACTTAGATTCTTTTGAATGCCAAAAAAGCCAAGATTAGTTTCTTTTCGAAGTTTCCTTGCCCATTTTTTCTTTGGAGCGGTGCCGACTCTATTGATGTTTAGTTAGCCGACATTCATTGATCAATCATTATGTCTCCGATGATGGCATGAACATCAATCTCTTTGCCATACATGTCATATCCAATGGTGGAACCAACTTCGATTGTTTTCAAGACCTCTTGTTCAACATCGTCAATTTTATTAGGAGATGGGGATTCATCGTTTAACAGAATTCGTTTCTTACAACGAATAATGATCGAATCATTATTAGAAAAAGAATGTTCAGTCAGGCTAGTAGCATTGGAGGGTAAAATCGAGGCTTTTGGATTTTTTGGTTTTTTGTTTTGTTTTTTCCAAAAGGTTTAAATGCCATTTAAGGAGTCAATAAGTTTTAGTGAATTGTATTTAGTGGTTTTGTTTTTGTTTTTTGGTTTAGGAGTTGGTTGTGGATGTATGGGAGAAATGGAACCAGGGGTAGCTGGAGACACAAAGGGGTGATTTCGTCTGTTATTGTCTTGGCTGAGAGGTTCTTTTTCTTTACTTGTATTTTTAGGTATATGGATGGTGGGCTCACTAATTAATTGTAGTGAGGGACAAAGGTCCAAGCTTGGAGATGCTATGGGACATTAGGTTGAAAATGGACTGGGCTCAATTGAGTCAATAGGTGTAGATATATGACCAACAAGTTTAGGGGAAGAATTTTTACCAAGAGTGGGACCAGGATGCATGTTCTCACGTGAAGCCAAGTCTTGTGAAGCTTTATCAAGGTCAACTGTAGTAGCCACATGCTCTTTCCTCGACTTTGGTGACACTGACAAATCCTCAAAATAGGAATCATGGACAAAAGCATTTGGTGAGGTGACTGAAGCGTTCCTAAAGTTTGAGTTAACCGATGTCATTTGACTTTTTGAATATTCCGACCTGTTTGAATTATTATCATCATTTAAGCCTTCTGGGGATCTAGAAACCGCACCCTGTTCTCGAATCCAGCCGCCACCTTTGTGATAGACATCTTCCTTGTCTGTAAAAAACATGTTGCTATGGTCTGAACCATACTCAAAATCATCATCAAAAGGATCATCATCGTCCTCGCCATTGTCGTTATCATTGTCGTTGGCCTCATCATCATCATTTTCGCTAACGTTGTCCCATGGGAGGTTATGGAATCGTTATCTGTCTGGCTATCAATCGAGCTTTCTGGTTTGCATATTTCATCACATTCACCCACAAGTTCACGAATGCGAATACACACATGAGTCCCGTCAACCAAAACGGGCATGTTAACCTGTATGAAGTCCATATTCCTTGTGCGCACACAAACTTTTCCAGAGACAAGATTATTATTGGACCTTTTGCACTTCTCGGGGAAAACAACGTCCCCCCAAACGCCGGCAATACGCGAGAACGCGGCTTCATGCCAAGCATTTGGCGGAAGGCCTTCAATAGAGAGCCACACTAATCTATTATTATGAACAAATCTTTCATCCCAAGGTTTGAGCGATTCGAAGCAATTTAAGAGTTGGGTGTTGTTGATAGTTAGCTCGGTTTGTGTGTTGTTTTCAAGTTCAAGTAGCACATGAAAGCCACCAAGGTACTTGATACGAGTGTTGGGCAAGCTGATATCGGCGAGGATGTTTTTGAGGTTAGGGAAAGTGTCAAGTGTTTCAAGTTCACCAACTATTAATCGATGAAGAAGGTTTGTGAGCTCGGGACAAGAATGAATCGTCAATGGTGTTGGAAGGTGTTTAGGTCTTGCATGTTCTGTTATTAGTATGTTGGCATAAGAGTGACCATGGGTATTAATGGGTTTAGATGATGGATGGTGGGAGGCGTTGATTTTGTTTATAGGATTGGGAACGTGTTGTTGGTTTGTGGTATTATTGTTTGTCGGAAAGATTACAGAAGAGGTGTTGATCTTGCCTTGGTATCTTGCAAGGTGGACTTTTAGACGATGGGTACCAATGAAGGTCGATTTAAGGGTGCCTTCAAACAGCTTAGGGTTGTCAATGTTATAAAACCTAGCAAAGCCAAAAGTTTTCCCAGCAATTGACTTCTTCTTGGCAACGTAAACATCCGAGATTCTACCATGTTTTGCAAAAGCCTTCCAAAGCATGGTGGAGTTCCAAACAGATGGAAGATCCGTGAAATAATAGGAAGTGGTAGGGGGTTAGTGTTTAACTTCTTGTTTCTCCTTTTCACTGTTGTCCAGCCGTTGCAATCGAGGCCTCCGTTTTTGTTGCTGACGAGTTCTTCATGGTTTGAATGTTGGTGGTGGTGGTCTTCACCTTCTCTCTCCATTGTTATTCGTTGCAATCGTGATCATTAGGATCATTAGGGTTCTGTAAGTAGAGTTCGGATGAAATAAAAAATATTTTTTAAAATGAGAAGCCTGAGAGATAACTACACACTAAAAATACATCGATTTGAATTATATGCATCTTTAGTCTTTTAGATGCATCATAATATATTTCTAGCTAAAACTTAGATGTATAAACATATATTAGATGCATTTATCAAGTTAGGCGAATCAAATGTACTACGTCAAACTCTTGTTAGTACTACTTTGCATCGTTTTCACTTCAAAATAACTTTCGAAACTAACTGGGATGCTTCTAAATGAATAGAGATGCATCTAATTCAAGTCGATGCATCTCAAATATGTCGTTATAGTTATTTCTTATACTTCTTATTAAGGTTTCTTCTCATTAATACCTACCTTAACTAAATTACCATCATTAAAAGTATAATCCATGGTTCTATAATTAAGTTACCAACACGTACACAATCTATAGTTATAATCTACTTTTTAATGCCATAGACCGGGTGTAAAATAAGTCGAGCAACAAGACATACTCACGCATAGAGGCATAGTCACTCCTGAAATCCATTACAAATGGAGAAGGTCACACGTTAAAGAGGTGTTTTTGGGTAAGGATAGGTGACACTCGGGACTGCGGGGTTTGACAGTAGCATAAATCCTGACCCTGAATTTTTAATATATAAAATAAATTATATATGTATTAATACTACATGTACTTGTATATGTATTGTTAGCGAGTGTTAACAAGTGTTATACTTTAACTGCATTTGTATGTATATGTATTATTTAATGGAACAAATACTTTTAAAATGTGAAGTACTAACTACATATTATTCTATCAATATTTTGTTCGACTACACACGTTTGATGCATTTTATATTTATATTATATGTGACGGTTTCAATATTTACTATGCTGAATGACATTTTAATTAATCCAACTATGTACGATGTATGCTTTTAATAAATACTTTGTGGATAAGAGCTCAAGAGTCCGTGAGTCTCGGCTCATTCCAGTTGGTGCCCCACTAGGCTAGGAGAGTTGCCAGGAGCTATTCCTTGCGGGGTGGACAATGGTTGGTGCTAAAAGACACCTGAGGTCAGGGTGTCCCCGCCAATCTACACATTTATTTGTGGAAATTTTCGATTAGTTATGTAATTTTAATGCTAAATTCATAAAGGCGGAAATTCTTTGAATTTCTGTAAGGATCCTCGATCCCCGTTGGGGATGCGGATAAGGATGTAAAACGATTCCATGATGAGGATGAGGAGTGATAAATGAGGATAGGATGGTAAATACAATCTTTGATATTCCCCGCCATGTTGCAATCCTATTAGCTATATGTCGGCCTTCTTTTTTGTTTAACCTCAATTATTGGGAAAAAAAGGTCAAAGAGTTGCAAGCATGAACAAGTGTTTCTATGCAGACACTTGTCGTGTCGCATGTGATCAATTGGCTTTTAGGCCTCATGAATGGTTGTTCCCTAATTTTTTATCTTTTCAATGGGATGCAACAAATAGATTTCAACTTATTTTTTTTAAAGAAATGTACGTAAGTTAAATAAATAAATACGTGCATCAGCAATGAGACTCGGCTAAACATATATCCATTTGATCAAGGTGTATATTTAATTTGTTAGGGGTATCACCGTGTTGATATAATTAAAAAAAAATTAAAATTTGTTTTTCTTATTCTTATTTTACATCTATATGATAAAAACAAGAGAAAAACAGTTTTGCGTCTGGGGATGTTTTTTTGTATGATCTGTAAAACTATGTCTGTAAGAAAAGAGATAGATGTAAAATCTTTTAGATTAAACTTTATAAGAAGTGATAATCAGACAATAAAAATGTCTCCAAAATTGAAGATGAAAAAAACCATTTTTACTTCTTATATTTAAAAAGAAGCAAATATACTTCTTTCATTTCTTCTTACCACTTGTAGATATAAAAAAAAAAAAAAAAAACAAATACACTTCTTTCATTAATTTTCTCTTTCCGCCTGCAAACATAAAGGAAAAAAAAAAAAGAAAAAAGAAAAAACACACGCATTTCTTTCATTTCCCATATCGTGCTTGCAGACAAAAGTGAAAAGAAATTTGTTATTTGCATTTTTTTATAAGTGTATTTGCAACTCTTCAAGTACATGCATATTTAATATAACATCTGAGCCAGAAACTTATAATTTGTGCAAAGACATTCAGTAAGCCTAAATCAAATAGTCTAATTGTAAAACAGGTAAAAAGTTTACGAAATAACTAAAGCAAATCTTGTATATTGTAGGATTTATTTCGCAAGATATGATAATTATCCTTTTTTTTTTTTTGATGATATTGGTAACTAAGTTAAGTAGTTTGCCATGCATAACTAAAGCTAAAACCAGTCTAATCTATTTTTTATGGTTAATAGAACCATTACCACTTGAAACAACTTCTTTCCTTCTGCTAGAAATCTAACTAAAAGAAAAAAGTTACAATAATCAATCAGTTTAGCATTTACATCTCAGCTCTATGAAAGTGTATCTCATGTTGAATATTATAACCGAAAATCAATGTGGCCGGTAACGGTATTTGTTAAGTTATCAAAGATAACTTCGATCACTTGTAAAGTGATTATCTATTCTTATAGATAATTGCTTATATATGCAGTATGTGGTCTCTCATTTGTCGCACATCGATATCATGTCTTATAATAAGATCATTGTTATCGTCTTTCATTTTCATTACTAAGTAACGTGTTTTTTTCGTTTTTGTTAGGTATTCTACAATAAGATTTATATATTATCAAAGTTGTTTTAATCTTATAATTAATATAAATATATAGTTTTCGTTTTTATGAAATGTCTCGATCAAACCTATATATAGTGCACGAACATATTATTCAAATATTGAAAAGTTTAGTGAAAGTTACTAATTTGCCTTTGATTATTATCAGAAATCACCACTTAATATTTTCAACCTGCAATAATTATCGGCTTTTAATCACGTGGTCATGGGTTTCAGCCTCACGAGTGGCGTCATATTTACGTATGTGATGTAAATCGAGATTAGGATTGGGTTTAGATAGTTGTGTTGTTCGGTTTCCCGTATTGAATAGTAAGGACCCAAAGGCGTGATTAAGAATCACGAGCTTGGGTAACACTCAAAATCATTGTTTGTGTGTGTGTGTGTGTTTTTAACTTTATGAACAGCGTATGAGATCTAAGAGAGTTGAATCCTTTTTTTTTTTTGGAGGGTGATGCCTTCTATTTATAGAGACGCATTTATGGTTTAAAGATAAACCTCGTGTGGATGATCAATGGCTGTAAACCGGTCATGTGTTGATCATCCAACGAGTAGACAAGAAAGACAGGTGGCAGCTTCTCCTCGGCTCGTATCAGGCCGCGCCCGTCTAGCATGTTCTTGCTCGCGTGTCTCCAATTGTCATTTGTCAGATAGTACATCTTGATTGTTAGTGATAGTTAGGGGATAGTTGTCTCATGTGTGTCTGTTACACGACCTGATGATCTTTCCCATGGCAGGTGTAGCCTGTGAATGTAGTTGGGCTTATTAAATGTTGATAATAGGCCTTGCTGAATGTTGGGTAATGGGCTTGGTGTTGGCGTACAATTAGTGGGCTTATGCCATTAATATTGATATACTATCATACACTAAGACATTCCCAAAACATAATTAAAAGGCTAGTGTACAAACAAATTAAACAAAAAGACCTTTCTTGTAGCATTCATAAGAAAAATGCCAGTTATGTTTGTCAAGTTGAAAAAAGGGGCATTTCATGAGAATAGCTTTATAAAGTGAAAAAGTTTGTAAAGAAGTGTACTTGTATGACATATAAACTTTATAAATCTTTTAAAGAAGTCTATCATTGTAGATGCTTTTAGAACGTTAGACACCAACGTGGTCCATTAATTATAGTATTTAGAAGTTAGAATACCGAAGAAGGAACAAAATAATGATTGCATTCTATGTGATCAACTTACCTCCTTGTTTTACCTTTTTATTCATTGGTTAAATCACAAAACTTCACATGAATATCATAGAATATATTCTTACATGCAATGAAATAGTGCTTTAATTTTATAGTAAAGTTCATTACTTATTAGCCATTTAGCTAAAGTAAAAAATTTATATTTTCAACTTTTAAGTATAAACACATATGTACATAAGAATTAGGTGCAGTTCTCTTGGTTTGATTTAAATTTTAATATGTTCAAAAAAATTGGTGAGCCTCGTATGTTGGGCGGTGGAGATTTAATTATGTTATTGTTAGCCATTGACTCGGATATTAATTATCATACAAAATAGTTCAATCAAGGTTTGGGGAAACTTTACATGTACGATTTTTTTTTTAATCTTCATTTTATTTGTGTATTTTTTTACATGTAAATTAAAAAGTTAAATGAATGAACTTTAAAATCGATCATGCATGCATGCTCTAAAAAACACACACTTACTATTGAGCTCTTGACTCTCTTTGTTTACTATTTACTAACTTATATATGTGAAAAGTGCAAGTCATTACTTAGATATGCACATAGCGACCAGCTAGTAACAAACTAGTAGTACTAATTTTATATTTAGAAAGAGATTAAAACATGTCATTGTTTTCAAAGACAATCATGGGAGAATTGGGAAATTTCTTATAACACAAAGCGCATGTTTGTGAATTGCACAATAACGATTTGCTTGTGGTTGGGAATGATAATCAACAAAACACTGTCCAAGAACTAATCTCAGGGAATAATTCGGTATTTATCAATAATCGGGTGAACGCTTGTTTTGATGTAGTAATCGAAATAACCAACTAGGTGATGTGCATATTTCGTAATTAAGTTTGATTTGATGATTTCCTTCCCTCAAGAAACAACACACTCGATTGGGTTAATTGTTTGTTGGGTTTGATTTAATTTCGTAATCGGCTCCAGTATGAACCAATATACTGGATTAATGAGATGAAGTTATCTCGTACGAATTCGTTGTTATCTTTATCCTCTAAGCAAGATGCTAGAGTATTTCAATAAACTAGCGTTGAAAATTTTTAGAAAACACGAAGTTTAACATTAAGATAACCAAAATTTATTATGCAAGGATAAATAAACCTCATTTACTCAACAATACACGTACATCCAATATAGATGTTTGTGATCAAACTACATACTCACATATAAAGGTTGAGAACAAACTAATGAACTAAGTACAAATACTGGGGTCTTCAGGTAGTTTATTTAAGCATATTTCATGTGATCAAGATATATGTAACCTCGATTAGAAGTAATTTCTTATCGGCAAGAAGATACATTTTACTAGGGGTTAAAGGATTCCAGCTTTTCTCGAGTAACTCGAGCTCGATCAAACCGAGCTTTATCGAGCTTAAATGAGCTTGAAATTATGTTTAACGAGTCGAGCTCGAGCATATATATGCTCGACTCGAGTTATTGCCGAGCTTTTCGAGCTTCTAAGTAATATATAAGTATTTTTTGTATATTGTGTATATTTTAAGGGCTTATATGTAAATTTATGAATGTATTGAGCTTTTCGAGTCGAACTCGAGCCGTATTAGTCAAATACACTTCTTTCATTAATTTTCTATTTCCGCCTGCAAACATAAAGGAAAAAGAAAAAAAAAAAAAAAAAAAAAAAAAAAAAAAAAAAAAAAAACAAAAAACCCGCATTTCTTTCATTTCCCATATCGTGCTTGTAGACAAAAGTGAAAAGAAATTTGTTATTTGCATTTTTTTATAAGTGTATTTGCAACTCTTCAAGTACATGCATATTTAATATAACATCTGAGCCAGAAACTTATAATTTGTGCAAAGACATTCAGTAAGCCTAAATCAAATAGTCTAATTGTAAAACAGGTAAAAAGTTTACGAAATAACTAAAGCAAATCTTGTATATTGTAGGATTTATTTCGCAAGATATGATAATTATCCTTTTTTTTTTTTTGATGATATTGGTAACTAAGTTAAGTAGTTTGCCATGCATAACTAAAGCTAAAACCAGTCTAATCTATTTTTTATGGTTAATAGAACCATTACCACTTGAAACAACTTCTTTCCTTCTGCTAGAAATCTAACTAAAAGAAAAAAGTTACAATAATCAATCAGTTTAGCATTTACATCTCAGCTCTATGAAAGTGTATCTTATGTTGAATATTATAACCGAAAATCGATGTGGCCGGTAACGGTATTTGTTAAGTTATCAAAGATAACTTCGATCACTTGTAAAGTGATTATCTATTCTTATAGATAATTGCTTATATATGCAGTATGTGGTCTCTCATTTGTCGCACATCGATATCATGTCTTATAATAAGATCATTGTTATCGTCTTTCATTTTCATTACTAAGTAACGTGTTTTTTTCGTTTTTGTTAGGTATTCTACAATAAGATTTATATATTATGAAAGTTGTTTTAATCTTATAATTAATATAAATATATAGTTTTCGTTTTTATGAAATGTCTCGATCAAGCCTATATATAGTGCACGAACATATTATTCAAATATTGAAAAGTTCAGCAGATGAAAGTTACTAATTTGCCTTTGATTATTATCAGAAATCACCACTTAATATTTTCAACCTGCAATAATTATCGGCTTTTAATCACGTGGTCATGGGTTTGAGCCTCACGGGTGGCGTCATATTTACGTATGTGATGTAAATTGAGATTAGGATTGGGTTTAGATAGTTGTGTTGTTCGGTTTCTCGTATTGAATGGTAAGGACCCAAAGGCGTGATTAAGAATCACGAGCTTGGGTAACACTCAAAATCATTGTTTGTGTGTGTGTGTGTTTTTAACTTTATGAACAGCGTATGAGATCTAAGAGAGTTGAATCCTTTTTTTTGGAAGGTGATGCCTTCTATTTATAGAGAGACATTTAGGGTTTAAAGATAAACCTCGTGTGGATGATCAACGGCCGTAAACCGGTCATGTGTTGATCATCCAACGAGTAGACAAGAAAGACAGGTGGCAGCTTCTCCTCGGCTCGTATCAGGCCGTGCCCGTCTAGCATGTTCTTGCTCGCGTGTCTCCAATTGTCATTTGTCAGATAGTACATCTTGGCCATTAGTGATAGTTAGGGGATAGTTGTCTCATGTGTGTCTGTTACATGACCTGATGATCTTTCCCATGGCAGGTGTAGCCTGTGAATGTAGTTGGGCTTATTAAATGTTTATAATAGGCCTTCCTGAATGTTGGGTAATGGGCTTGGTGTTGGCGTACAATTAGTGGGCTTATGCCATTAATATTGATACACTATCATACACTAAGGGGTTGTTTCTTTTTTTCCTTAGCTAAGGATTCATATGGGTCCCACTTTCATATAAGCATCTTAATGGGGAGGAAATGATAAATTAAGCCTTGTGGATATAGATCATTTAAGGGATTTTTGTGGGTCCCATCTAAAAAGTAATAATATTAAATAGCATCCCTTAGCTAAGGGAAAAAAAGAAACACCCCCGACATTCCCAAAAACATAAGTAAAAGGCTAGTGTACAAACAAATTAAACAAAAAGACCTTTCTTGTAGCATTCATAAGAAAAATGCTAGTTATGTTTGTCAAGTTATGTTTGTCAAGTCTGAAAAGGGGCATTTCATGAGAATAGCTTTATAAAGTGAAAAAGTTTGTAAAGAAGTGTACTTGTATGACATAGAAACTTTATAAATCTTTTAGAGAAGTCTATCATTGTAGATGCTTTTAGAACGTTAGACGCCAACGTGGCCCAATGATTTTAGTATTTAAAAGTTAGAACACCGAAGAAGGAACAAAATAATGATTGCATTCTATGTGATCAACTTACCTCCTTGTTTTACCTTTTTATTCATTGGTTAAATCACAAAATTTCACATGAATATCATAGAATATATTCTTACATGCAATGACATAGTGCTTTAATTTTATAGTAAAGTTCATTACTTATTAGCCATTTAGCTAAAGTAAAAAATTTATATTTTCAACTTTTAAGTATAAACACATATGTACATAAGAATTAGGTTCAGTTCTCTTGGTTTGATTTAAATTTTAATATGTTCAAAAAAATTGGTGAGCCTCGTATGTTGGGCGGTGGAGATTTAATTATGTTATTGTTAGCCATTGACTCGGATATTAATTATCATACAAAATAGTTCAATCAAGATTTGGGGAAACTTTACATGTACGATTTTTTTTTAATCTTCATTTTATTTGTGTATTTTTTTACATGTAAATTAAAAAGTTAAATGAATGAACTTTAAAATCGATCATGCATCATGCATGCATGCTCTAAAAAACAAACACTTACTATTGAGCTCTTGACTCTCTTTGTTTACTATTTACTAACTTATATATGTGAAAAGTGCAAGTCATTACTTAGATATGCACATAGCGACCAGTAACAAACTAGTAGTACTAATTTTATATTTAGAAACAGATTAAAACATGTCCTTGTTTTCAAAACAGACAATCATGGGAGAATTGGGAAATTGCTTATAACACAAAGCGCATGTTTGTGAATTGCACAATAAGGATTTGCTTGTGGTTGGGAATGATAATCAACAAAACACTGTCCAAGAACTAATCTCAGGGAATAATTCGGTATTTATCAATAATCGGGTGAACGCTTGTTTTGACGTAGTAATCGAAATAACCAACTAGGTGATGTGCATATTTCGAAATTAAGTTTGATTTGATGATTACCTTCCCTCAAGAAATAACACACTCGATTGGGTTAATTGTTTGTTGGGTTTGATTTAATTTTGTAATCGGCTCCAGTATGAACCAATATACTGGATTAATGAGATGAAGTTATCTCGGTACGAATTTGTTGTTATCTTTTTCCTCTAAGCAAGATGCTAGAGTATTTCAATAAACTAGCGTTGAAAAAATTTAGAAAACACGAAGTTTAACATTAAGATAACCAAAATTTATTATGCAAGGATAAATAAACCTCATTTACTCAACAATACACGTACATCCAATATAGATGTTTGTGATCAAACTACATACTCACATATAAAGGTTGAGAACAAACAAATGAACTAAGTACAAATACTGGGGTCTTCAGGTAGTTTATTTAAGCATATTTCATGTGATCAAGATATATGTAACCTCGATTAAGAATAATTTCTTATCGGCAAGAAGATACATTTTACTAGGGGCTAAACGATTCCAGCTTTTCTCGAGTAACTCGAGCTCGATCAAACCGAGCTTTATCGAGCTTAAATGAGCTTGAAATTATGTTTAACGAGTTGAGCTCGAGCATATATATGCTCGACTCGAGTTATTGCCGAGCTTCTCGAGCTTCTAAGTAATATATAAGTATTTTTTTGTATATTGTGTATTTTAAGGGCTTATATGTAAATTTATGAATGTATTGAGCTTTCGAGTCGAACTCGAGCCGTGTTCAAATCTTATATTTCAATTTCAGTGTTAGTTTGTTTAGAAAACTCATCATATCAAATAAATCGAGCTTTTCGAGCAAGCTCGCACGGAATTCAAACTTTCTGGAGTCGAGCTCGAGCTTCCTTTGTGAAGGCTTGCCAAGCTACCGAGTCGAGTTCGATCCAAACATAATATGATCGACTCAAGTCGAGCCGTGCCAAAGTACGACTTAATTCAACTCGTTTACACCCTAAATCATATATAAATTAAAGAACACCACCTAGCAAGTAGTTAGGTCATAAAAATTACAATAATGGAGATATAAGACTATTAAATGAGTTACTACCTCTCAAAACAGCTTGTAGAAACTTTTTTTACTTACTAGTAATCAACATGAATGAGTTAAGTTTCACGTTTTTCAAATATGACCCTTTTTGGTCGTTTGAACCGAAAACTCATGCTGTTTCGAGAGCGCCAAAGGATAATTGAGATAAAATAATCTTGCATAAATCCTTTTTTAATGATGATATATATTATCATAAAACCTGTTTAAGAAGAAAAAATCATTAGATAGGTCCAGAAAAGAAATAAATAAAAAAATAAAAACTCTAAACTGAAACAAAAGAAGAGAAACACAAGGGAGATATTGACATTTCAGTCTAATATATTAGACAATGATTCAATTATTCTTTAGACGACAATCACTAAAAATACGTGGAGCAAATTAAGTCCCAACAAACTGTAAGACTCAGATAGGTCTTTTTTGCGAACCAATATTCTATTGGGTGTATTTCTTAAATCACGTGTCCGTTGACTAAAATTTCATCAACAATGTCTTTCCTTGCTAGCTTTTTTCTTCTGTTTTTCCTCTCTTAGCAACGTTATGATTTTCCAATAAAATATATACTATTGGCCGGTTTTCTATTATCAAATTCATGATCTTGGAGGATGAGGAAAAACGAAAAGATAAAATATATACTATTGGTTTTCTATTATCAAATTCATGATCTTGGAGGATGAGGAAAAACGAAAAGAAAAGGAAAGATATATTATAAATTTTGATTATGTTAATGTATGAATTATTCTTCAATTATATTTTAGCATTTTTAATAGTAAATTATTTTGGATAGGCACGTTCTTGCTTCCATTTGATCCAGACGCTACACATATGAACGATGTGCTGTTCTGCGCACGGTTTCCGGATTGGCAAATTTCCCAAATACGTAAACGATGGTGGCCGGTGGGGATGTACTACTTGGTAATGGCGTCATGGCGATGGGGATAAACTTTATTGATGAACTTGTTGATAGTTGAACCGACTTAACAATCGATGATATAAAACAACACTTGATTATTATTGAATATATTAAAACACGGATCACACTATTGCATGCAAACGGGAAATTAAGTAGTATTTATATAGATCACATTATCCTATACAACATTTGTTGAAGTGGAGCTTAGGAGCTGTTACTGTTACGAAGTCATCGGTTTAGGAAGTCGGTTGCAGGGAGGAGGATGGCTCAGGTGTATTGTGGAGCCGTAGCTCAAGCCGGTTGAAGAACCAAAAAAAAAATATATGTGTCTTTTGAATGCACACTCCAACATCTCCATCTTCTTCCATCTGGATTCCACTATTTGTTTTTTGGGTAAAGGGGAGTAATCCTGCACCCTGGTAAATATATAAACCAAAAAACTTTTAAGTACAATGGATATATATGGGTGAAGTCCCACATCTCAGCCCGTTACATAGGCTAAAAGCTTACATAACAAGATACTTCATAATTTCTAAAAACTAAAAATCAAACCACAACTCAATGATAACAAGAACAACGAAATGAATTACTTCCTAGGGCCTTGAAGCTTGGTACCATACATGGCATTAAAAGCATCCAAATTACCGGGAAGATCATACACCTGGTTCGCATAATCATCATAGTCATCATACTCTTGTTCAAACTCTTGCCCCCCNGATTATCAGAACCCTAAGAAATCGATTTAAAAAAATTGCCTAGAACCATAGTAACCCAAGCTTAAATCGAACCAAGAACGAATTAACAATAGTGTTAATCAATAACAAGATCAGATGGAAGCAATGAACACAAGGGATTAGGCAGATTTATGAAAAAAGATTACGATTTAGGGATAAAGAAGAATCTCCACATAGGGAGTCGGTTTTAGGGTTTTTTTTTTTTAATTTTCTAATTTGGATTCCACTATTTGTTATTCACATGCAAAGATTTTTAGTATCAAACTGACTCATTAGCAAAAATAATAATTGTTAGTGCAAAAAGTGTGGCTGGATTAAGATTGGGCTTAGTCCGTGTTGGGCCGTCCTTGATGAATCATCAGCTATGTGACTTATGCACTAATTCAAGTAGTAGATTGAATCCCTGCACAAGTAAGAGTAAACTGTTAGCCTTATCGTGGGGACGAACCCCACGATTAAGCTCCGGCGTGAGAGTAAGTACTCATGCTGTCAGAGAAATATGTGTGTATTGGGATGAGTGAAAAAGTCATACCTCGAGAGTGTGTACTGAGGTTACCTTTTACAGGTGGTCGAAATGCTAGGGTTTCCTAGTATTTCGCATATTGCTGTAGTGGCCGAGATGGGACCCTTATCGGGTAAGGATCCGTAGCTTAATCGATGATCGCGGACGTGGATCACTTTCCGGACCGTGTGGCCGGTCCGTGAGCGTACTTCGGGAGTGCCGCTCAAGTGGTCCGTAAATGTCCTTGTATGCCCGGTTTGCGCCCTGCTCGTGGCTTGGGCTTTAGCCATATTCGGTATGTTGGGCCGGTGCCCGGTCTGTTTATTGAGCCGGAGCCTGGTTTTGTGTGATGCGGTCTGGGCCTAGTTGTATAATATAGTCCATGCTCAGCTGTATAGTGTAGTCTAGGCCCAGTAAGCCTGCTATCCGTACTATACATCATCAATAATAATAATAATAATAATAATAATAATAATAATAATAATAATAATAATAATAATAATAATAATAATAATAATAAAATTCCACTCATATATTTTAAATTCAAGATTTTGATTAAATTTTACAGGTGGCTGAATTTTGGAGTAACTTCATCAACAACGACGATCAAGAAAATAAGAATGTGTTTGATTTTTGTAGATGTTTCTGACTAATTGGATGTTTTATTTGGTTATTATTCTTTTTTGACATTGGTTTGTGCTTAATTTAGCTTAATTTTGTGCTTAATTTAATCGTTGAATTTTGTTGCTTACGTCAATGGCAGGCTAGATACATACAATGGGAGTGACAGTCGTAAGTTTGCAACCAAACTATCATAATGTAGTATCAATGCTCGATCAACATTTTTTTTTCTTATCTGGTAAATATTTAGTTATTGATTTTTGTAGGTATTTGTGATAATAGGGTGTTTTATTTATTATTATTCTTTTTCGACGTTTGTTCTGCTTAATTTAGCTTAGTTTTGTGCTTAATATAATTGTTGAATTCTGTTGCTTACGTCAATGACAGGCTAGATACATGCAATGGGAGTGATAATCGTAACTTTACACCCAAACTATCAACAGGTAATATCAATGCTTGTTCAGCATTTTTTTTGTTCTTATCTAGCGAATACTTAGTTATAATGGTGCTGATTGGTGTATCAGGTAGTTGTGATAAGAAGGATAACGCGACATGATCCTATGATCCGGCTAAATACATTGTTGATAGCTACGCGTAACATATCAAAATAAAATTTTGGTGAAATGTAGGTAGCATTAAAAACTTCACAGAAGTCAACAACGATAAAAGAAAATAGAACCGATAAAGTATAAATGGAGTTTGGAATTTAGAGTAGTCAGCTGTTAGATTTCTATCGTCACACCTATAAATTTTTGAATATTTTTGCAGTTTCTTCCTATTATACATCTACTTATCAATTATCATTTATGGATGCCTTTATTAGTATAGCTTTTGAGTGATTATGATCTCCGTGAATAATTTGCTATTTTTTATGTTGTTGTGGGTCACAACTCCTAATTACATAAGTACTATTAATTAAATAAGAAAACTGATTTTTTGGTTTAGAATCTCATGTGTCTACAATAGCTTTTTTTTGGATACGCGGACGATTTGTCATTGTATAAAGTGGGTTTGAGTAGACAAATATACAAATCTTATCATCTTTGCCTTTGATGTCATTCGACATAGCTTTTTATTGTTTTTAGAGTTTTAAAGCTAATTAAGGATCTGTTCTTATATCTGAATTTATGTTTTCATCCTGCTAATGATGTTATCACGGGAATTATGTGCACGGTGCAAGCAAAAGCTTCCGCTAGATAGATTGGCTGCACACAGTTGCAAATTTTATTTTTAACGCTAATACCTTATATTATCAAACGTTAGCCTAAGGTAATACAGTTTTTCGCATACTTTATAGACCTTTTTTGTCAATCTAATTTAGAAGGTTGTTGCTTGGCTATTTTGATTCGGTCCTCCGGTTAGTCTTATTTTTGGCATAGCAAAAACTGTAATGATTCGGTCTCCCTGTTAGTCTTAATTTTGGCATGACAAAAACTATAAGTCGTAATAGAATGCAACTGTCTTTTTTACCCAATACAATATCTGAGTCGATGCATAAATATTGTTGGTACAAATATTAATAGATCGGTCTCTTTTGCATTTACTTAAAAAATGTTTGATTGAAGTTTAGTTAGGTTTATATAAAGGATAAACATTATAGTTCACACATACAGACCTAGGAGAGAAAAGAGCGTGTTTAGTGATAAATGAAAAAGTGAGGGCGGTCATGAAAGGTGTGACCTTTTGCAATAAAACAATTTACAATAAGCTCTTGATCCTAGATATGGTTGATCATGATTTTAATGGGTTTCACGTTTCTTCAAAAACAACTGACATCTCAAAATGGTAACATATTCGAGTGCCAAGGGAAAGAGTCGGAAACGGTCATGAGGATACCCATGGTTAAGACTTCATCTTTTTCGGGTAAGCTAAAGACAGAAAATCTCATTCGTTTGGATGTTCATCTTGTATAAAGATAAATCTTTCCTAATTTACTTCCACATATTGCCATATTTATACACAAGTATGTAAATTCATATAAATTTTAGTGTGAAACATAAAAATTAGAGAAATTGTAAATTTTGTTAGTAATCTGTTAGTGATGGTGACAAATTAGTTAAGGATAGCCTTATGTCACTAATATGTTGGTAATACGTCACCGATTAACAACGACATTCTGATGAATCTTTATCCGTCACTAATTCATTGGTTTTTGTGACGAATTACCAAAGGAATCTCACATCTATCGGTATTCCATTATAAATCCGTTGGTATTTAGTGCCAGATCACCAACGAAATTCCATACATTGGTAATCTGTCTAGACTGTTGGTATTCTGTCAGTAACACTTTCTATTGGTAATATGTCGGTAATTCAGTCAATAATTTCCGACGGATTTGTTTTCGTCAGCAAATCCGTCGGTGTTGCCCAGTTTTCTAGTAGTGCAAGTCTTGCTCCTAGTGTGCATAAGCAATGGGTGTATCTTTCTTCCTAGTCACGACTCCGTCCGGAATTAGCTTGCATCTAGGTGGAGAAGGAAACTATTGCACGGTTTATCATTCTGTTTGTTTCCTCTTTCCTTAACTTCTTTAATATTTTATTTACATATGCAATGATATATATTGCTTGCATGTTTTTACAATCTTGTTAATTAAACCGACAATTAAGAAAGTAAATTTTAAAAGAACGTTTTCCACGCTCCTCTCCCCTTTACGGTTCTACAATTTTATTTAAACTCTAGGAACGCGTTAGAATAAAAGGGAACACAACATATTACAATGACTTTTTAGAAGCCAAAGTAGGATCATGAATCCAATCAAACCATAGTGATTTCGGTTCTAAGGTTGTGTGTAATCTATGACTCTATGAGTAGATACTTTGATTTCCTCCACAAGAGTGTTTTTGTACGCCGACGTCTTTAAATGAAAACGGTTTATGTAAATCATTTAAGTTAGACCTTATTCTAATACAACGGTTTATGTAAATCATTGCCCCTCACTGCTATAGAAAAACTCTAGGAGGTTTACAATGTAAATCATTTCCCCTCACTGCTATATAAATCAAGGGTACCAAACTATCAGTAAGTAAAGATTTTAAAGATCTTCTTTAATGATAATTTTATTAGAGACTAGCTAGAGAAAACTTTAGGAGCTTTACAATGATATGTTGAATAAAAAATAACAATGATTGCAGGACTAATCGATGTTTATATATATTACAATAATTAGGTATAATAATAGAAATTATGACATATTTAATTACATATCATTGGCTATAAAAGCCACCTAGGTTTTGCCTAAAATTCATAGAATCTTAAGCATCTCATACCCCTCCAATATCTTTGATCTTTCCTCCACCTTTAACTCCTAGGTTGCACACATTACCCTTTACACATAAAAACAACAAACTATATATATCACAACATATAATATGTCACTCCCCGAGTTAAATGCTGCAAAAACTCTACCTGATGCCTGGGACTACAAGGGCAGGCCGGCTCACCGTGCCACTACCGGCGGCTGGATTAGTGCCGCCATGATCCTAGGTCCGTCACCCTTCTTATCATATACTACATATTCATTACTTGCATTATACGAATAAAGTTGATATATACCACTTATAAGAATCAGTTAGTAGTTTCATGCATGTTTGTAACNTATTTTAATCCTTGTGCAATGATATATATTATTGCATGTTTTTACAATCTTGTTAATTAAACCGACAATTAAGAAAGTAAATTTTAAAAGAACGTTTTCCACGCTCCTCTCCCCTTTACGGTTCTACAATTTTATTTAAACTCTAGGAACGCGTTAGAATAAAAGGGAACACAACATATTACAATGACTTTTTAGAAGCCAAAGTAGGATCATGAATCCAATCAAACCATAGTGATTTCGGTTCTAAGGTTGTGTGTAATCTATGACTCTGAGTAGATACTTTGATTTCCTCCACAAGAGTGTTTTTGTACGCCGACGTCTTTAAATGAAAACATGCATGGTCTCACCAAATAATCCACCTTGTTTGAATCACCATTTAAGTTAGACCTTATTCTAATACAACGGTTTATGTAAATCATTTCCCCTCACTGCTATAGAAAAACTCTAGGAGGTTTACAATGTAAATCATTTCCCCTCACTGCTATATAAATCAAGGGTACCAAACTATCAGTAAGTAAAGAGTTTAAAGATCTTCTTTAATGATAATTTTATTAGAGACTAGCTAGAGAAAAACTTTAGGAGCTTTACAATGATATATTGAATAAAAAATAACAATGATTGCAGGACTAATCGATGTTTATATATATTACAATAATTAGGTATAATAATAGAAATTATGACATATTTAATTACATATCATTGGCTATAAAAGCCACCTAGGTTTTGCCTAAAATTCATAGAATCTTAAGCATCTCATACCCCTCCAATATCTTTGATCTTTCCTCCACCTTTAACTCCTAGGTTGCACACATTACCCTTTACACATAAAAACAACAAACTATATATATCACAACATATAATATGTCACTCCCCGAGTTAAATGCTGCAAAAACTCTACCTGATGCCTGGGACTACAAGGGCAGGCCGGCTCACCGTGCCACTACCGGTGGCTGGATTAGTGCCGCCATGATCCTAGGTCCGTCACCCTTCTTATCATATCACATATTCATTACTTGCATTATACGAATAAAGTTGATATATACCACTTATAAGAATCAGTTAGTAGTTTCATGCATGTTTGTAACCGCAACTTAAATGATTTTTGGAGTAATATATTTACCGGGTCGTTGACCTTTTACCCAAAAAAAACCGCAACTAACAAAAAGCTTTTTTTCCTATTTTTCTTAGTGAAACTTATTTTGTCTTTTGAGAAATGAAATACTAAGATTATCTAATACGAAGTACATGTGATGTATCTTTAGGTGTGGAGGCAATGGAAAGGCTAGCAACTTTGGGTATAGCGGTGAATTTGGTGACATATTTGACAGGAACTATGCATTTTGGAAATGCTAGCTCCGCAAACGATGTCACCAATTTCTTGGGTACCTCTTTCATGTTATGTCTTCTAGGTGGTTTTGTTGCTGATACTTTTCTTGGACGGTAAACATTTAACACTGTATTACTTGACAGATAAGTTCATATATGTAAGGTTTTATAGATAGAAGTCTTATTTAATTTTATGATGTTTATAGGTACCTAACCATTGCCATATTCGCTGCGGTTCAAGCCACAGTAAGTTATTATTCCTGAAGTCCATTTTCTAGATATTCAAATGAAGAAGTGTCAAAAGTATTTCCATAACTACTTTATTTTCTAGTGTTAGTCAAAACAAATACATACAATAATAGTATCATAAGTAAAAGTGACTAAGTTATGTCAACTATGTTGTAAAGTTGATTTTTTAATTATTTTGTGATGATGATCAACAGGGTGTGACAATCTTGGCCATCTCAACAGCCATCCCAAGCCTACAACCACCAAAGTGCACACCAAATAGTGGTACATGTGAGGCCGCCACGGGGCTCCAGCTAACGTTTCTTTACCTCGCACTCTACCTGACCGCCCTAGGAACCGGTGGACTCAAATCTAGTGTTTCAGGTTTCGGGTCAGACCAATTTGATGAGACTGACAAGGAGGAAAGGACCCAAATGGCTACTTTCTTTAATTGGTTCTTTTTCTTTATAAGTATTGGGTCACTTGGGGCAGTTACGGTCCTAGTTTATATCCAAGACAATTTGGGTCGACGTTGGGGGTATGGGATCGTTGCTTGTGCTATTGTCATAGGGTTGGTGTGCTTCTTGTCGGGTACAAAAAGGTATCGGTTTAAGAAGCTCGTGGGTAGTCCGTTAACACAAATAGCGTCGGTTTTCGTTGCAGCATGGAAAAAGAGACATTTGGAGCTTCCATCGGATCCTAGCTTGTTGTTTAATGTGGATGATATTGAAATTGAAGGAGGTGGTAGCAAAAAGAGCAAGCAAAAGTTGCCTCATAGCAAACAATTTCGGTTAGTTTTATTTTATTTCGTTATTATTATTATTTTTTTAATCCTGCTTAACTGAATTAACTGTCTGCCTTTTATCATTTTTGTCTGTGTAAGCATACATGTAGATACATACAAACTATATAGTAACCACATCAAATGTCTATGTAATCTATAATATCTTATAATACCAAATACTGAAATTGATCAAGTAATTTAAAGCACAAAATATTTGCTTTAAAATGATTTGGCAATAGTTTGTTTGTTTGTTTGTTTTTAACAATTAAATTATTGAAGGTGTTCATGAGTCGATCACCTGAATATCTATGACCGATAGCAAGAAATTTCACTATATTTTACTCATAAAAAAAAAGAGAGAGATTAATAGCTTATTACGTTAACGAGTATTTAGTTTAACTTTTGGGAGGTACTATATATGTGCTTTTCTAGTTAGATGTTTTTGACTCCTAGGTATAATCTATAGATTATCTGCATGCTTACAAATTACGGTATCATTTCTTAACTAGCATGTTGCGTTAATAATTCTAGTCTTCTAATATATGTTTGTTTACGAAAAATTAATCTAAGTCTCTTTATGGTTTTCAAGCCTATAAAAATATACATTATGGATAGATAAATTATTAGGATGTATGATTTAGTTGCGACAATTGAACCAATCTTTATCTTCTTAAAAAGTATATTAAAAACGTAAACGTTTGCATCTTAGCTGCATAAATGATCATGTGTGGATCATTGACGATTAGGATTTTGATGGAAAAAAATCTGCATAATGGTCCCACATTTTTTCAATCAATAATGAGAAATAATTGATAAAATTTATTCTTTGAAAATTTGATAGCCAATTAGATGCATGAATGATTGATCCTGTGTTCTTTGATTTGCCAGCCAAACTTGTGGGTGCCATAATTTGTCCATAACTCAAGCAAGTAGAATAATACGCCAATCTAAAGCCAGGATATTCATTATTTATACCAATAATGCGAGCTTCCTTGAAGAAATTACAAACTATTTTGTTTGTTTTTACATGCATTTTAATAAATATACAGTTCAATTATATTACAAAAATGAGTTAGAATCAAATGATTAGAATAATTAAAATTAGAAAAATAATTAATAATTATAATCACACATTTCAAATGCAATTACAAAAATAAATGCATTTTTTTTAATTTTTTTTGAAATATGAGGCTAAAACTACTTTTCACACTTCTTATTATAATTATTTTTTTAATTGGATCTCTTCCTTTATAAAAATATAATTTGAACAGTAAGAGCTTACTTGTTAAATTTTATTCTTGAAATGTCTATCAATGATATTTAAATAAAGAACTTTTCCGACAAAAAACGATCAGATTACCACCGATAAATATATGTAGTAACTAGAAATTGCACTGAAATAAAAACTTTTTTTAGAAAATCATCTCACAATAACATTTTTAGTTATTTACATACCTATGGTGGTTACACATAATAAACGTAATTTTCAAAATTAGGGCTTAAAAGATTCTATTTGTTCACCTTTTCAAGAATTTTGGAACCACTTTGGAAATTTGTCTTTATCTTTTAACGTTTATATGCATTATAAAATCAATGACGGTATCAAATATCAATACCGTTTAAGTACAAACATCAATGCACTTGGTATTAGCATTGTGTACTACTTTACCTAAGATATGGACCACATGTCATATAGTCAGGGACGACCTATACCAAATATACCATGGTGTTGCACATACTTTTTTAAACCGTCTTGCACAGATGTTTTAATTTTCTTCATCATATCGCATGTATTAAAATTTGCACCGTAAAAACTTTTTGGGCTAAACTCAAATTAGACTATAAAGAAATAAAGTAGCAAAATATATTATCGAGGGTTGCACATGCTAAAAAACGCTACTTTTTGAAAATAGAATACACTTTGTAACTCAAAATCAGGTGTGACATGTGACACACCCGGCTCCCAAGTGGGTCCTTCCTGGCCGGATTGTAATTAGTGTGTATACTTCAAACATAAAATCATATTTATACAGCACAGAACACAAACCGAAATATTCACAAATCTTTCTCGGATATAACTATAATTAATCGTTTTTCAAGTAAAATGGTCTTTACTGCGATGAAATCTTTATCGTTACGTACGTGTCTGGAAAGTCAAAGGAAATATAAGATGAGATCTTTGCCGATTGTTGATTTGCATATCTCTCGTTATAAGTAATTAATATCTGATTACGAAATTCAACCATTTAGACAAGTACGTTTAGCTAAACATATTACACATTGAATTGTTTTAGAAACACATACATGTACATATACAATTGCATGCATGTGCTATGGTTGTGCTATATTTAAAAAAATAGGTACACGATCAAGATCACGAGGTTCTTNTGCAAAGTTGATTTTTTAATTATTTTGTGATGATGATCAACAGGGTGTGACAATCTTGGCCATCTCAACAGCCATCCCAAGCCTACAACCACCAAAGTGCACACCAAATAGTGGTACATGTGAGGCCGCCACGGGGCTCCAGCTAACGTTTCTTTACCTTGCACTCTACCTGACCGCCCTAGGAACCGGTGGACTCAAATCTAGTGTTTCAGGTTTCGGGTCAGACCAATTTGATGAGACTGACAAGGAGGAAAGGACCCAAATGGCTACTTTCTTTAACTGGTTCTTTTTCTTTATAAGTATTGGGTCACTTGGGGCAGTTACGGTCCTAGTTTATATCCAAGACAATTTGGGTCGACGTTGGGGGTATGGGATCGTTGCTTGTGCTATTGTCATAGGGTTGGTGTGCTTCTTGTCGGGTACAAAGAGGTATCGGTTTAAGAAGCTCGTGGGTAGTCCGTTAACACAAATAGCGTCGGTTTTCGTTGCAGCATGGAAAAAGAGACATTTGGAGCTTCCATCGGATCCTAGCTTGTTGTTTAATGTGGATGATATTGAAATTGAAGGAGGTGGTAGCAAAAAGAGCAAGCAAAAGTTGCCTCATAGCAAACAATTTCGGTTAGTTTTATTTTATTTTGTTATTTTTTTTTAATCCTGCTTAACTGAATTAACTGTCTGCCTTTTATCATTTTTGTCTGTGTAAGCATACATGTAGATACATACAAACTATATAGTAACCACATCAAATGCCTATGTAATCTATAATATCTTATAATACCAAATACTGAAATTGATCAAGTAATTTAAAGCACAAAATATTTGCTTTAAAATGATTTGGCAATAGTTTGTTTGTTTGTTTGTTTTTAACAATTAAATTATTGTTCCGCCTATGTAACTTGCTGAGATATAGGATTCACCCATATCTTTTGTACTTAAACGTTTTTTGGAGTAATATATTTACTGGGTTTAATTTTTTGACCTTTTACCCAAAAAAAACAATTAAATTATTGAAGGTGTTCATGAGTCGATCACCTGAATATCTATGACCGATAGAAAGAAATTTCACTATATT
Source organism: Artemisia annua (assembly GCA_014162995.1). Lineage (NCBI taxonomy): Eukaryota > Viridiplantae > Streptophyta > Magnoliopsida > Asterales > Asteraceae > Artemisia > Artemisia annua. The sequence goes on from LBNU01008189.1 coordinate 61,031, forward strand.
TTACTCATAAAAAAGAGAGAGATTAATAGCTTATTACGTTAACGAGTATTTAGTTTAACTTTTGGGAGGTACTATATATGTGCTTTTCTAGCTAGATGTTTTTTTGACTCCTAGGTATAATCTATAGATTATCTATATGCATGCTTACAAATTACAGTATCATTTCTTAACTAGCATGTTGCGTTAATAATTCTAGTCTTCTAATATATGTTTGTTTACGAAAAATTAATCTGAGTCTCTTGACTTGATATGGTTTTCAAGCCTATAAAAATATACATTATGGATAGATAAATTATTAGGTTGTATGATTTAGTTGCGACAATTGAACCAATCTTTATCCTCTTAAAAGTATATTAAAAACGTAAACGTTTGCATCTTAGCTGCATAAATGATCATGTGTGGATCATTGACGATTACAATTTTGATGGGAAAAAAATCTGCATAATGGTCCCACATTTTTCCAATCAATAATGGGAAATAATTGATTATTCTTTGAAAATTTGATAGCCAATAAGATGCATGAATGATTGATCCTGTGTTCTTTGATTTGCCAGCCAAACTTGTGGGTGCCATAATTTGTCCATAACTCAAGCAAGTAGAATAATACGCCAATCTAAAGCCAGGATATTCATTATTTTATACCAATAATGCGAGCTTCCTTGAAGAAATTACAAACTATTTTGTTTATTTTTACATGCATTTTAATAAATATTAATTATATTACAAAAATGAGTTAGGATCAAATGATTAGAATAATTAAAATTAGAAAAATAATTAATAATTATAATCACACATTTCAAATGTAATTACAAAAATAAATGATTTTTTTTTTTTAATTTTTCTGAAGCTAAAATTACATTTCACACTTCTTATTATAATTATTTTTTTAATTGGATCTCTTCCTTTATAAAAATATAATTTGAACAGTAAGAGCTTACTTGTTAAATTTTATGCTTGAAATGTCTATCAATGATATTTAAATGAAGAACTTTTTCGACAAAAAACGATCAGATTATCACCGATAAATATATGTAGTAACTAGAAATTGCATTGAAATAAAAACTTTTTTTAGCAAATCATCTCACAATAACATTTTTAGTTATTTACGTACCCATGGTGGTGGTTACACATAATAATCGTAATTTTCAAAGTTAGGGCTTAAAAGATTCTATTTGTTCACCTTTTCAAGAATTTTGGAACCACTTTGGAAATTTGTCTTTATCTTCTAACGTTTATATGCATTATAAAATCAATGACAGTATCAAGTATCAATACCGTTTAAGTACAAACATCAATGCACTTGGTATTAGCATTGTGTACTACTTTACCTAAGATATGGACCACATGTCATATAGTCAGGGACGACCTATACCAAATATACCATGGTGTTGCACATACTTTTTTAAACCGTCTTGCACAGATGTTTTAATTTTCTTCATCATATCTCGCATGTATTAAAATTTGCACCATTAAAACTTTTTGGGCTAAACTCAAATTAGACTATAAAGAAATAAAGTAGCAAAATATATTATCGAGGGTTGCACATACTAAAAAACGTTACTTTTTGAAAATAGAATACACTTTGTAACTCAAAATTGGGTGTGACATGTGCCACACCCGGCTCAAATGGGTCCTTCCTGGCCTGATCGTAATTAGTGTATAGACTTCAAACATAAAATATATTTATACAGCACAGAACACAAACCAAAATATTCACAAATCTTTCTCGGATATAACTATAATTAATCGTTTTTCAAGTAAAATGGTCTTTACTGCGATGAAATCTTTATCGTTACGTACGTGTCTGGAAAGTCAAAGGAAATATAAGATGAGATCTTTGCCGATTGTTGATTTGCATATCTCTCGTTATAAGTAATTAATATCTGATTACGAAATTCAACCATTTAGACAAGTACGTTTAGCTAAACATATTACGCCTTGAATTGTTTTAGAAACACATACATGTACATATACAATTGCATGCATGTGCTATGGTTGTGCTATATTTAAAAAAATAGGTACACGATCAAGATCACGAGGTTCTTAACAGTCTGTCATCATATGAATGATCAATCTCGATGCTACATGTAACGTGAAAACCAATTTTTCTGTCTTGTAGATATTTACACCCTTTTGTCTCCTAAAACTGAAACAAGAGGATAAGATCTTATACTATACTCAGAAAACGAAAAGAGATCAATTATGATAGTTATGCGTTAATGGCCACATACATTATTGACAACATAGGAAAATAAAAATAAAATAAAACAAAAAACAACAAGACCTAACGTTTATATTGTGTTAGAATGAAATGTTATTGATGGTTCTTTCTATTTATGGCAGTTTCCTTGACAAGGCAGCAATTAAAGATACCGAAAGGTCATTTGAATCAATAGCAACCGTGGATAAATGGCGTCTTTCAACTTTAACCGATGTCGAGGAAGTGAAATTGGTGGTCCGAATGCTACCAATTTGGGCTACTTCAATATTGTTTTGGACAGTATATGCCCAAATGACTACATTCTCGGTGTCACAAGCTACAACAATGGATAGACACATTGGAAAATCTTTTGAAATCCCAGCGGCTTCCCTCACGGTCTTCTTTGTTGCAAGCATCCTCTTAACTGTGCCAATCTACGACCGGATCATTGCCCCAATTGCTAAACGCTTTCTTAAACACCCACAAGGGCTAAGCCCCCTCCAACGTGTAGGTGTAGGACTAGTCCTATCCATATTGGCCATGATTGCAGCTGCTCTAACCGAGATCAAGAGACTACATGTTGCTCGTTCACATGGTTTAGTAGACAAGCCGGCTGAGGTGGTTCCACTATCGGTCTTTTGGTTAGTCCCACAATTTTTATTAGTCGGGGCCGGTGAGGCATTTACATACATGGGACAACTTGATTTCTTTTTAAGGGAGTGTCCCAAAGGAATGAAAACTATGAGTACTGGATTGTTTCTAAGCACATTATCATTAGGGTTCTTCTTTAGCTCTCTTTTAGTGACTATAGTGCACACGATTACAGGAGACAAGCACCCATGGATAGCTGATAACTTGAACCAAGGGAAGCTTTACAACTTCTATTGGTTACTTGCAGTTTTAAGTGTTTTGAACTTTGGGTTATTTCTTATTGGGGCAAGATGGTATGTCTACAAGGAGCATAGGCTTGCTCAAGAAGGTATTGAGTTGGAAGAAGATGACTTTGTAGGCCATGCATAGATTTGAAGTTTATTTTTGTTCAAATTTTCCTTATTATGCATAACTTTCATGCTTTTTTTTTACACCTTAATTGTTATGCCAGTTTGGTTGTAACTTTTTGTGAAAAGTAATAAGGTACAAAAATGGAAATGTATAAAGGAAGGCCATTTTTGTTGTTTATATGAAAAAAGGAGCTTTAATTAATAAACGAGTGTTCAAACTNTTCTTGAAATGTCTATCAATGATATTTAAATAAAGAACTTTTCCGACAAAAAACGATCAGATTACCACCGATAAATATATGTAGTAACTAGAAATTGCACTGAAATAAAAACTTTTTTTAGAAAATCATCTCACAATAACATTTTTAGTTATTTACATACCTATGGTGGTTACACATAATAAACGTAATTTTCAAAATTAGGGCTTAAAAGATTCTATTTGTTCACCTTTTCAAGAATTTTGGAACCACTTTGGAAATTTGTCTTTATCTTTTAACGTTTATATGCATTATAAAATCAATGACGGTATCAAATATCAATACCGTTTAAGTACAAACATCAATGCACTTGGTATTAGCATTGTGTACTACTTTACCTAAGATATGGACCACATGTCATATAGTCAGGGACGACCTATACCAAATATACCATGGTGTTGCACATACTTTTTTAAACCGTCTTGCACAGATGTTTTAATTTTCTTCATCATATCGCATGTATTAAAATTTGCACCGTAAAAACTTTTTGGGCTAAACTCAAATTAGACTATAAAGAAATAAAGTAGCAAAATATATTATCGAGGGTTGCACATGCTAAAAAACGCTACTTTTTGAAAATAGAATACACTTTGTAACTCAAAATCAGGTGTGACATGTGACACACCCGGCTCCCAAGTGGGTCCTTCCTGGCCGGATTGTAATTAGTGTGTATACTTCAAACATAAAATCATATTTATACAGCACAGAACACAAACCGAAATATTCACAAATCTTTCTCGGATATAACTATAATTAATCGTTTTTCAAGTAAAATGGTCTTTACTGCGATGAAATCTTTATCGTTACGTACGTGTCTGGAAAGTCAAAGGAAATATAAGATGAGATCTTTGCCGATTGTTGATTTGCATATCTCTCGTTATAAGTAATTAATATCTGATTACGAAATTCAACCATTTAGACAAGTACGTTTAGCTAAACATATTACACATTGAATTGTTTTAGAAACACATACATGTACATATACAATTGCATGCATGTGCTATGGTTGTGCTATATTTAAAAAAATAGGTACACGATCAAGATCACGAGGTTCTTAACAGTCTGTCATCATATGAATGATCAATCTCGATGCTACATGTAACGTGAAAACCAATTTTTCTGTCTTGTAGATATTTACACCCTTTTGTCTCCTAAAACTGAAACAAGAGGATAAGATCTTATACTATACTCAGAAAACGAAAAGAGATCAATTATGATAGTTATGCGTTAATGGCCACATACATTATTGACAACATAGGAAAATAAAAATAAAATAAAACAAAAAACAACAAGACCTAACGTTTATATTGTGTTAGAATGAAATGTTATTGATGGTTCTTTCTATTTATGGCAGTTTCCTTGACAAGGCAGCAATTAAAGATACCGAAAGGTCATTTGAATCAATAGCAACCGTGGATAAATGGCGTCTTTCAACTTTAACCGATGTCGAGGAAGTGAAATTGGTGGTCCGAATGCTACCAATTTGGGCTACTTCAATATTGTTTTGGACAGTATATGCCCAAATGACTACATTCTCGGTGTCACAAGCTACAACAATGGATAGACACATTGGAAAATCTTTTGAAATCCCAGCGGCTTCCCTCACGGTCTTCTTTGTTGCAAGCATCCTCTTAACTGTGCCAATCTACGACCGGATCATTGCCCCAATTGCTAAACGCTTTCTTAAACACCCACAAGGGCTAAGCCCCCTCCAACGTGTAGGTGTAGGACTAGTCCTATCCATATTGGCCATGATTGCAGCTGCTCTAACCGAGATCAAGAGACTACATGTTGCTCGTTCACATGGTTTAGTAGACAAGCCGGCTGAGGTGGTTCCACTATCGGTCTTTTGGTTAGTCCCACAATTTTTATTAGTCGGGGCCGGTGAGGCATTTACATACATGGGACAACTTGATTTCTTTTTAAGGGAGTGTCCCAAAGGAATGAAAACTATGAGTACTGGATTGTTTCTAAGCACATTATCATTAGGGTTCTTCTTTAGCTCTCTTTTAGTGACTATAGTGCACACGATTACAGGAGACAAGCACCCATGGATAGCTGATAACTTGAACCAAGGGAAGCTTTACAACTTCTATTGGTTACTTGCAGTTTTAAGTGTTTTGAACTTTGGGTTATTTCTTATTGGGGCAAGATGGTATGTCTACAAGGAGCATAGGCTTGCTCAAGAAGGTATTGAGTTGGAAGAAGATGACTTTGTAGGCCATGCATAGATTTGAAGTTTATTTTTGTTCAAAATTTCCTTATGATGCATAACTTTCATGCTTTTTTTTTACACCTTAATTGTTATGCCAGTTTGGTTGTAACTTTTTGTGAAAAGTAATAAGGTACAAAAATGGAAATGTATAAAGGAAGGCCATTTTTGTTGTTTATATGAAAAAAGGAGCTTTAATTAATAAACGAGTGTTCAAACTTTTTTTTTTGTCTAAAATTTCCTTTTGCTGTCTTATGAGCTGAATGTATACTCTTGTTCCATCCGCCTTAATAAATTTTATTCATGTTGCTCAAAGCCTCAAATTACTATATATATTGCCAAATAATTTGTTGGTTTAGTGTAACACAGAACATTAGCTCAAAATAATAATAATAATAATAATAAATAAATAAATAAATAAATAAATAAAATAAAAGGTTGCAACACAGCACACAGTTAAGTTATACTGGGCTAGACACTAATCCGTTATTGGGCCAAATATCAGTTTTAATCAAACTACCATGTTTTTCAGTCAATTGGAGCCAACGCAATTGGTTATCCAACAAAAATATTTGGGTTGAACCTAACTAGAGCTCGAATCATTATCAAACCAATTAACTAATTAAGTATCAAAATAATAAATTCTATACACTTACTTTGAACATATTTCACTATTAAGTCTATAGATATATGAAACTGAATGAACATGTATGTGACATGATACACTGATACCTTATATCTAAACCACTACAATTCGAGACACATCAATTTTTTTCACACTTTCAGGTGTAAACTTGGTTTTATAATGCGTTAGACGACTTGATGCGCTAAAAGTCCCACATGCCAACGACGTGTGATGCAAATGCATGCGCATTATAGACGCGATGCACTTAGTGCTGAAAAGAACATGCAGAATATGTAGTCATGTAGACATAGACACATAGTACATTCTATCAAGTAACCGCATAAACATACAAATAAGCGAATGGCATAATGGAAGTACAGTTAAAAAAAAAAAAAAAAAAAAAAA
>LBNU01008191.1:0-22025 GCA_014162995.1 Artemisia annua
AATATAAAATACGGTTGTACAACATTCTCTTGTTGAGGTGTGAAAGTTTCATTAATAGAAGGCATTTTTGAGTAATCAAAAGGTTTGTTGTAATCAACATTTTCCATTTTAGATCGAGTCTCATCCTCTATTTCCAATTCTTCCTCACGATCATAAACAACAGCACGAATAACAGTGTCATCAAAGAAATGGTTTGCACTATATATCTTCAGAATCTCGATGAGTGCTTTATTTAAAAAACTGGGTGATTCACTAACAATGGCAAAACCATGGCCGGTGTTTGACCGTTTTACAGAAAGTTTATGAATGGTTGTAATTGAATTACCAGTTTTATATACAACATTCTGAAACTCTTTGAGTTGACTCGTTAATTCAACAATTTCATCTAAGTATGATTTAACTCTGTCCCTTGAAATCTGTTTATGTTCATGAAAGTCAGCTTGACAAGTTGACAACTCATTTTTAATTTGCGAAATGACATCTTCGAGTTGAGCAACTTGTTGTTTATGTGCAAAAGCTTGTTGTTCAAGTTGTAAAGCTAAATCATTTTTAGATTCCATTATGTTACCAATTTGAAATTCGAGATCCTTTTCACGACGATAAGATTCTTTAAAAGCATTTTCAAAGCTCTTTTCGTTATCAATGAGTTTAACAGGGTGCGAAAGATTCTTCAAAGTCGATTCCTTCTTCCTGACTATAACCTTTAGCTACCAATCGGGATTTGTTGCGTATGACATTACCTTCTGCGTCCAACTTATTCTTCCATATCCATTTAAGTCCAATCACATAAACTCCATCCGGTCTTTCAACTAATTCCCAGACTTTTAGTCTTTTGAATTGGTTGAATTCTTCTTGCATAGACTCAATCCAATTATCATGTGTCATTGCTTCCTTGATGCTTTTTGGTTCGGCATGAGAGATGGTGAGTGCGTACATGCAGTGTTCGGCATCGGAGTGAAGTTTCTGTCGAGTCATCACTGGAGCTTGGGGATTACCAATAATGTTGACAATTGGGTGATCACGTGTCCAATGATGTGTTGACGGGTGAGGGTTATGGAACTGCTGCACATTAGTCGATTCCAAATCCCGTGTTGACGACTCTGGAATATCAGAAAGGTTGGGAGTCGATGCAAACGGATTAAAGAATGCATTGGGATCGTAATTTGCAGGTTCGGGTACTTCTAGTAGATTCAGATCTTCAGGCGCATTGTATGAGTTGGAGTCTGTCTGTTCATCTGCTGTTGGTGAATCTGTTGGAGGTGCATCAGTTTCTACAGTAGTTGTAGGACCTTGGATAACAACTTATTTCACAACTTATTCAAGCTTATTCTAGAGAGAGAGTAGAGAGAGAGAGAGAGTGGAGACTTCATGTAAAAGATAAGAACTATGTGTGTGTATTGCAAATGAAGCTCAACCTCAACAATGAGGCTTACAATACAATATAAGGCACTAGGAATATTAGTTTTAGGCTTTTACATGTTTAGCCCTTGAACTTCCTAGATTATGCTAACTTGAACATATAACTTTTGAAACGCTTTCTAACGCAACCTATTACATGATTTAAGACTTTAATGACCTACACTTCATATTATAAAAATACAAAGCTAACAGTAGTTGTAGTAACGGGTGTATCAGGCACTGGAATAGTGGCAGTTTGAGCAGCGGAATCGGTGGATACATTTTGTGCATGATTTTCAAAAGAGTCATCAAACAGTGGAGTGAACAACGTTTCCAATTCTTGATGGGTTAAAGGTAAAGGTGCATCTGAACGATCTGGGAAATTTAAACGGTTAAGTTCGGGTCCTAAGCTGTTGCGCTCAGAAGCCATATCAGTGAGCTCATCAAAATTAGCGTGTATAGTCTCTTGAATCTCTCTGGTCCGACTGTTGTATATCCGAAATCCCTTAGAATTCTCACAATATCCAATAAAGATTCCTACATCAGCCTTAGCTTTAAGCTTTCCAAAGTCATCACGATCGTTGTTCGGGTAACATAGTGCACCAAAGACATGAAGGTGTTGAACATTGGGCTTACGTTTGTGGACAAGTTCATATGGTGTGCGATTGTGTCGTTTGTTGATCATACATCGATTCTGGGTATAACATGCTGTTGAGACGGCCTCTGCCCAAAGATAGTCTGGTAGTTGTGCATTGATCAGCATTGTGCGGGCGGCTTCCACTAAAGTACGGTTTCGTCTTTCGACCACGCCATTTTGTTCGGGAGTCCGAGCAATAGATGTTTGATGAACAATACCTACCTTCTCAAAATAATCCCGAAGGGTTTGATTCTTGAATTCAGTTCCATTGTCTGTTCTGACGATTCTGACGGTGTTTCTAAGCTGAACTTGAATTTTGGTGAGAAAAGTGACTATCATGGATGGAGCTTGGTCTTTAGTACGAAGAAAGTAGACCCAAGTCCATTTTGAGAAGTCGTCTACTATGACAAGAATGTAACGTTTCCCGTTGATCGTTTGTACTCTCATTGGTCCGCACAAATCCATATGTAATAGCTGAAGAACATGATCCGTACTGGGTTCTTGTTTTGAAGCAAGATGTGCACGTTTGCTCTTCCCTTGTTCACAAGCAGGACAAAGGTGATCTTTAGCGTATCTGAATCTGGGGAGTCCTTCAACCAATTTGTGTCGAGCCAGATCAGTCATGGTTTTGAAGTTGAGATGTGACATTCGTTTATGCCATAACCATGATTTTGTAGATTCGGCCTTAGATAGTAAGCAGATGGGAGAGGAAGCAATAATATCAGACATTAAAATGGTATAAAGACTGTTGCTGCGAGTGCCGGACATTAGATCGTTCCCTTGTAGATCACGTACGAAACAAGTTTTCTCCCTGAATGCAACTTCTAAATCACCGTCACAAAATTGACCGACTGAAAAGAGATTGTGACCAAGACCTTCAACATAGTACACACGGCTGATTTCAATATTCCCACTGACATAATCTCCATACCCCATAATAGCAGCGAAGTGATCATTCCCGAATCTGACAGTACCAATGAACTTTGATACAAAGTTTCTTAACAGTTTGAGATCGCCTGTCATATGTCGGGTACATCCACTATCAACAATCCAGAGAATGTTTTGCACCACCTGCATCACACGAAGGAGACGACGATGGCACAATGGTAAGGGTGGAACCCGATGAAGTAGTGGGTTCCGGTTGGTTAGAAACACATGATATAATAACTTTAGGAATCCAAGCAAAATTATGCATCTTAGTTAACCAACGTTGCCACTTCCAACTAGATTGCGCTTTCTTCTTAGTGAATTCGCTAAGTGAAGGCAAGTTCTTAGGATTACTGGGCTTAACTACAGGGGTAGCAACTACATCCTCAGAAACTACAGGGGGCGTTAATCCTAGCTTAGATTTTGAAGCAGTAGTGGGCCTAGATTTTTTGCCTTTTGTAAGTTTCTCTTAAGACGTGTTAAAAGAGAAGTAGCAACACACTTAGAGTGATCACTAGATAGCATAGATTTACGACAAAACACACACGATGCATTAAACGATAAAGAAGTACGAGATACATCATTCGTTACAGACAGATTCAGATTACAAGTTGTCAAATCACAATCTAAATCTATAGTAACATGATTATTATTCAAATTCCTAGGGTGAGCTTCTACTTCCATAGCTTTTAAGTTCTCTCTCTCACGTCGCAAATTCCTATTCTTCTTTTTCTCTTTTTGGTGCTTGGATCTGCTAACGCTAGGAGGGATAACTAGTCCTGGAGAGGTAGAAGAACTCATGTTAGAATTATGAATAGCTGTATCGTTACTAGTGTTATCTGTCATATGTTTTTCTGGTGCAACAATCTTAGTATTTGCAGACTTTTTCTTTTCAAGATTTTTAATTTTCTCCTTCAATTCAATAATGATGTGCGTTTTGTCCTGAATTGTGCTGTCAAGCTTTCGGTTCAAGTAGAAATATTCATCTCGACTCTTTTGCCAAAAATCTGTTACTTCTTGCAATTCAGCAATCTCTTTTTCATATTTAGAAATCTGACTTTTAAGTTCCTCATTTTCATTTGAAAAAGATGTCGAAGTTTTAAGATTTTGCAATTCAAGTTCAAAAACAAGACTTTGGTTTTGACACCATTCTAGTTTTTTGTTGAGTTGAAAGATTTCATCTGAAAGTTTTTTCTGCACATCATCATTTTGTTGTCGGAGACTCATGTTCTCATTTTTTAATGTCTCAACTGTTTTATTCAACAACCCAATATCATCACAGTGTTCAGAAACAAGCATATCAGTACCACATTCATAAAGAGAATTCATTACCACAGATATAATATCATAATTGAGGACACGTTCCATGAGACGATCATTTTCATTTTGCAAAAATTGATTTTGACGTTGATAAAATGAAATTGATTTTTCTGTTTCTTGAAAAATATCCATCATTGAAGACACTTCTTTTTGAAGATCCTGTTCCCAGAGTTCAGCACATAATCGTAGATGTTGAACGTGAGGTAAAAATTGTTTTTGAAACACCTCTCGCCGTTCACGCTCATGAGGAGCAATAAATGTGAAAACAGTGATTTCTGAATTACGATCAACAGCATCTTGTAAAAATTCAATATCTTCCATAAACGTTTGGAAATACCGAAGTATCTTGCACGTTTTAGGAAGAGGTTGAACATTTTCTGGTTTAGTTAAAAGACCATTGTTTTGAACTACTGGTGTGAGGGAAGCTTTATAAGAAGGAAGATCTTCTGGTAATATAAAATACGGTTGTTCAACATTCTCTTTTTGAGGTGTAAAAGTTTCATTGATAGAAGGCATTTTTGAGTAATCAAAAGGTTTGTTGAAATCAACATTTTCCATTTTAGATCGAGTCTCGTCCTCTATTTCCAATTCTTCCTCACGATCATAAACAACAGCACGAATAACAGTGTCATCAAAGAAATGGTTTGCACTATATATCTTCGGAATCTCGGTGAGTGCTTTATTTAAAAAACTGGGTGATTCACTACCAATGGCAAAACCATGGCCGGTGTTTGACCGTTTTACAGAAAGTTTATGAATGGTTGTAATTGAATTACCAGTTTTATATACAACATTCTGAAACTCTTTGAGTTGACTCGTCAATTCAACAATTTCATCTAAATATGATTTAACTCTATCCCTTGAAATCTGTTTATGTTCCTGAAAATCCGCTTGACAAGTTGACAACTCATTTTTGGTTTGCAAAATGACATCTTCGAGTTGAGCAACTTGTTGTTTATGTACAAAAGCTTGTTGTTCAAGTTGTAAAGCTAAATCATTTTTAGATTCCATTATGTTGCCAATTTGAAATTCGAGATCCTTTTCACGACGATAAGATTCTTTAAAAGCATTTTCAAAGCTCTTTTCGTTATCAATGAGTTTAACAGCGTTATTTAATTGTATATTCAAACACTCGAGATCCCTAGACAATGATGCATTCTTCTCTTTCAATCTCGCATTTAATTCTTGACATTTTATATTTTGAGATTGACTGGCCATGAGAAGTGTCCGAAGGTCTGAATCTGGATCAGTCATAGAAGCAAGGGGTTTAAGATGAGCATTGTTGTCGTTTACATGATTAGTGTGAGAATCATCAATTGAGACATCTGAGTTAATTTGATCATCATCAAATGTAACGACTGTGTCCAATTGATAATTTTCGTCTGTAGAGAACAATGCATCATTTTGAACCGATTGTTTCGATGTAGATGCAGATGCAGATGGGGTGACAATATCATGTATAAGGCATGAATTAAAGTCGTTTACCTGAGACAGAGTGTCAGAATCATATACTGGACCTGATTCAGTGATGTGGAGTTCCTGCATGTTGGCCATAAGCATAACAGCAGCATTAGCTTCGAGATCTTCCATGTCATCATCAGACTGAGCATTGGCCATGAAGCTGTTGTCATTCAGTTTATTTGTGCCTCTAGCTTCCTCCTGAAGAGCTAATAGAAGTTGCTGTTTGTGATACTTACTGCCCTGAGTTCTTGGAGAAGGACATGCAGTAGCCATATGACCGACTCCATTGCAGTTAAAGCACTTAATGATCTGATTCCCTGATGTATCATTCCCATTATCCCCAAAATCAACCTTCTTCTGAGATGAACCAGAGTTGTTCCTGAAGCTTCCTCCATTGTTGTTAAACCTCTGTCCAGAACTATAACCACCAGAATTGAATCTCCCACTGTTACGGTTTTGAACCTCAACACGGCCATCATGAATCACAGCTTGATTCCTTGTATTAGACGATGATCGGAGACGATTGTTGGACTTGTTAGAAAATTTGCTGAAAGCTCTAGCAATGAGTGCTATTCCCTGATTAAGGCTGTTGAAGTCCTCGTCATCATCATCATCATGTGATTGGTACAAGGGATCATTGTTGTGTGATAGGTCAAGTTGTGTTGGTTGTTGTTGTGAAGAGAGATCATAAGATGAAGTCTTATTCTGAATAGGGTAATTGAAGTGATTCTGTTCAACTGAGTAATCGTGAAGTTGCATGGATGAATTCGGAACATGTGAGTGAGCAACCAATGCTAATGAGTTTGATGTTGGAGACGGTGAAAGGGTTCCTCTCTGAGCACGGTCTTTGTTCACTTCTGACTCATGGTGTTTGAGATAATCATACAACAATCCATACGGTGCATCATGAAGATTCTTTGCCTGACGAACAAATGTCACATATCGCTGCCAATCCGGTCCAAGACACCCAAGAAACTTAGTGTTAACGGCAATCTTTGGTAGTGTGATGTTGTGTCTGTCGAGGTCATTTATGATATTGGTGAAGCGGTGATAGTATGACTCAAGTGATTCCATTGGCTCTATCATGAAGTGTGTGTATTCCATGTAAAGTTTGGATTCCATATCCTCCTGATTCAACTGAGTTCCTTCCATTAGTAGATGAACGTGTTCCCACATGGCCTTAGCATTTTTCTGAGCATCAACACTGCGAAAGATAGGATTTGGTATGCTGTGAAGGATGTAACTCATGGCATATTCGTCCGCTTCCTTATGAAGAATTTGTTCAGCAGTGAGGCGTGTTTCAGGTAAAGCTGTTGAAGACTCAGGTCTAGGTGGAACAGCATTGTCATTAGCAGGAACAGTGTTGAGAGGTGGTACAAATGGACCTTCCATGATAACCTTCCTAAGATATCTGCCATGGGGTTTCTTGAGATCAAGAAATCTAAGGAATCGACTTGACCACTGAACATAATTACCCGGTGTCAACATTGGTGGTGTGTCAAGTGAACCTGCTTCATGCCTCGATTGTTGAGTAGTAATGACCTCACACATCTGATCAAACCAGTGAGACTGTTTTGGCGTTGGAGTGATTTGTTGTAGCATTGGTAAGGGTTGAGGTTGAAATTGATGCATCATGGCATGTTGCTGAGAATACATTTGACTTGGCTGTTGATATGATTGTGCATTCTGTTGATATTGCTGTTGCTGACGAAATTGTTGCAGTTGATGATACGGTTGTGCTTGATAAGGGTTAAAGTACGGTGGTTGAGACATGATTGAAAAACTTGTGGTTTATGGATCTTGTAGAAGGTATAGTACTTAAGACAAATCTTAGAAAACCAAAACCCAAAGTGATTTCGATGCTTGGTAAAAGGATGATTTCGATAACCAGTTAAAGACCAAATAATCTCAATAAATTGAAGTTCTCGATAAACCAATGAAGTTCTCGATAAAAGCAAATTATCGAGAAAAATTGTGACAATTATCGAGATCCTTTGTACAAAGGAGACAAAGTATGTTTTCGATGTAGCTGAAGTAAATTTCGATAGAATCACAAGATTTCGAAAACCAGAACTTGATTTCGATAACCAGTGATGTTCTCGATAGAGTCAGTTTTCGAAAACACTTATCCAAAGTTTCGAGATTATACAATAACGAAACTATCCAATATGTCGAAGTGTTTTCTATCTTATACAAGAGAGAAAAGCACTGAGTAAGCAACCAAAACACTTAAGTAGTAAGATCGAATGTTCTCGATAGATTGGGGTTTATGTGATTTCGATAAAATGGGGTTTATGGATTTCGATAACTAGCCAAAAGTACGTTTTTTCTTTTGTGAAAAAGCAATCCTAAAACGTGTTTTTAATCCAAGATTCTTGTACAACTAGCATTAAAATGATGAAATCTTAATGAAAGTTGCAAACTTGAACTTTTTAACAAAAATTTTAAGATTTTCGATAAAAACGTACAAGTATATACGAATCTAATAAACTCAAAAATGTTGAAACTTTGTTGTTTGTTTTGGTTTCTAACACAAGTTTGTAAGCAAATATGTGATAAAAACACAAAAGAAGCAAGAAAGTTGGAAAATTTTGAATCTAACAAAATAAAAAAACAAGTTTTGGTTCGAATAATCACAAAAAAAATAAACTACACCTTCTTCTAGCGATTGATACCACTTGTTAGGTCACCATATTAGTAAACACAAGTATTCAAATGAAAGAAATGAGATGAGAATTAGACTTGGTTGATTAAGATCAATATGAAAGATGAAAGAACAAGAGTTTCCTTAAGATATGAAATTAACCAACAAATATTATGAGATACATGGTGTCCTATTTATAGGAGAGGGATAGGGCAACACTCCCTTCCATCCCTATCTTCTAATTCGTGGGCTTCAAGGCCCATTGGACACCTTATAGGACTAAACATTAATCATACGAGTAACTAACATAATAAAGATAAAAGTGATAATTCTAGCAACCTATTACATTTACTGAAATGACCGAGACTTGACTGAATAGTTGAAAACTATGATCCTAACAGGAAGGAAAAGCTTGCCGACCAGTTGTGAGGTCTCACAACATGTCCTTGTAATAATTACAAATACCCTCATAAGTCTCACTTGTGATGTGTGTGTTGCAATAATAAGATTTATCTTTCTCTCACCACTCTCTTCTCTCTCTAGCTCTCAAGTCTCATAACCACCACCACCATGGATGTGCTCGTTTGGTTCACCGACCGACCACGAGACACCACAATATTATCAACTTAATAACTAGATAATTAATCCTACACATTCAAGCGTTCTACCGTGACGCATATTGTGAGCAACCTTAGAGACTACTTACTTTAGTAGCTTAAGGATTTTTGTGAGACTCATGAAGAAGATCAAGATCCTTAGCTCGATTCATTGATCATCCCTTTCAAACCAAGAGGTTTGTAAACATACGTGTTTATTTATGTGCTAGGGTGCGTTTGGTACATGACTATGGGAATCAATCAATCACAATGATTATCATTGCGAGTGTTTGGTAGCTAAGTCAAACTATCACTTCATACCCATAGATTCATGGTAAGAGAAGTTGGCACATTTTCAAATTGATTCCGATGGGACCCGCCACTAACATGTGAAATTATTTTTACAATGCAAAAATCACCTCATTTTCTTTGTTCATTTTAACATTTTATTTTTTTGGACCCACCACTAACATGTGAAAACCCATACCTTAAAATTTACACCAAACAATAGAAATGAAATCGATATCTTTAATCACATACTACTCTCTAATCATTGCCATACCGATTGTGATTCCAGTTAACATACCAAACGCACCCTTAATCTTTTAACATCAAACGAATCCTTATGGGACATTTTTCTGCCAAGTTACTAGTAATATAATAGTTTATAGTTATTAAATCCCAACAAGTGTGAGTACAATGTATGCTCATCAACACATGGGAGACAAATGCCAATAAAAATGCAACTATATAATGAAGTGTGATACAATAGCACATGGAAGTACCGCCATTGTTCAAACTTCTGTATGTAGCATGACCATTTATTTTCAAACTTCTATCTTTTCATTACCATAGATTAGATGTTTATTATACAAGAAAGGTAGATGAGTAACATGCCTTGTAGTAATTCCCAATGTATTAATACTCGTTTTAATGACTTGACTGAACCGGTCAGGGGTCGGGCTCAACTTGGTTCAACTAATCAACTAGAACTTCTTCCACCTGGTCCATAACCAAATTTGATAACGCCCTCTTTCAAAAACTTCACAAGTCTGATTCCGGGTGTCATGACGATATATGTTTAGCAAACTCAAGCATGGACGTATAATGATGATTTCATTATCAATAAATAAAGTGTGGTTATTACTTGAAGATTTTATTTAATTTCGCTGAACACGGTTATATAATCTTATTAATAATAATTACATTTGGTGTTTCAAAACATACTAGCAGGGTACCCGCGCGATGCGGCGGCGGTACACTGTGACTATATTTTGTGACGAGCAAATATTGTTCGATTACATTTTTTTATTTTTTATAACAATTACCATACAAATGAATAATAATTTAAATTAAAATAAATTTAAGCAATAATAGTTATATATCAAATTTTAGCATTTTCTAGTAAGATTAACTCTAGATATGTTATACAATAAATTTGTTTTTTAATATTATATTTTATTTGACCAAAGTGTTCACCTTTCACAAAAATATTTAAAAAGCTTACACACACAATACCAACACAAGAAAATAATGATCAAAATAAACTAACCGCATATTAAAAAAGACTTGTACAATAAAAATGTATCAGCTTATTATGTTTTCAAATAAATCTAAAAAAAATAACATTATAAATATATTATCAATAATTATAGCGCAACACATAATTACTTTTTGCGTGAAAATAAATAGCTCAAGTCATTAATGCATCATCTTCTATTAATTGATCAATACCACTCTTTGTAACCTTTCATAACCCATTATTAACCAAAAAATTCGGTTATTGCACATCAATCCCATTTCACAGCCCATATTAGTCTAAATTTTCGGATTGTATAGTCCAACTATAATCCAACAAGTTATAAAGCCATCACTTGATGAAACCATATTTTTTTTAGGGTTTTATATAAATACCTCCATAGACCTAATCCACCACCTTATTTCATTCACAGTCAAAATACGTTCCTATATCTCAACAAAAAACATAATCATCTATGTTCTATCCCATTTCACTTCAAAAAAATGAAATACAATGTCACACTTCTTCACATACACGCAAGTATAAAACCACACAGATTCATCTTTATTAACGTATGACCTTCATCGATCATGTGGTTGCAGTGGTGGCGACTCGGTCAGCGCAGGGGCGACCGGTCCGGTCGACCGACCACTGTGCCGAGCCTAATGGCTTTATTTTTAAGTACTTGGCTTAGTAGTTTGATTAGCTTGTACATTATGGTTAAATGATTGTATATTTTGGTGAATGGGTGAATTAAAGTGTACTAATTATATGTGTTGAATAGATTGTTGACCTTAAAATAATTGTGATTTACATACTTGTGTTTTGTGCTTTAAATGATTGTAATAGTAGATGCAGGGGTATTTTTAATGCTATTTAATGTATAATTGTAAGGATTTTGGTCTGAATTTCGTTCTATGCTAATTTTTGTTGTACACCATGCTTTGGTTGTTGTAATTATGAAAATTGCTTGCTTTAGAGTGTTGTAAACCATGCATCATTTATTGTACATCTGAATTTTTTGAAGAGAGCATCCTTCCTCCATTATAAGTAGTATAGATTAATCCATCACCAATCTATCAATTGAATAAAAAATAATGGAAGAAATCCTTCTCACAGGTGGTGCTATTACACTACAAGTCGTTTGTCCAAATACATACGAGTAGCAGCGGAGACCAAAAGGAGCAGGGTAGCCGCGTGCCCCTGGCGGGAAAAAAATGTAATGTAAACTTTTTAGAATATGTACGTGGTTATTTTTGTAAGTTACCCCGTTAATGAACCAATTTATAATGTAATTTATAAAGATTATTAAAGTTTGCTCCATCACCCCTAACTTCCGAGGGCTGCCCTAAATGCATAGATCAATTGCCGTTCAAAAAAAAAAAAAAAAAAAGAAAAAGAAAAGAATGCATAGATCAATCTAAGGGTGAGCAACCGGGCCGGATCGACAAAAGCAACCGAGACCGGACCGACCACATTCGCTCCGGTCTCGGTTTGGGGTTTTTCATAATTTCGGTCTTGATCCGGTTCGGTTTGGCTTAAAACAGGACATTTAGCCTATTTGGACCGAGACCGGACCAAACTGGACCGACCGCATTCGGTCGGGTCTTGGTCTAGGTTTTTTCTTGCATTTGGTATCTGTCCGGTCCGGTTTTCCTCGGTCCAGTTTTCACCCGATGAGCAGCCTTAGATCAATCAATTAAACCAGTAACAGAATTCAATTTCCTCAAATAAATCCATTAGTATATACATAATGATCGTATTGTAAACTCAAATACACGAAGAACGGGGTCATGACAACAATCTCCCATAAAACACAAGGGAAACAAACTTCCCTATCGTCGTCAGTAGAATATAACCAAGGATTCTCAATGCACTGAGATAAAAAAATACGCAAATTAAAACAATCCAACTCAAACAAACAAAGCATTTGTAGCTCCATTGTTATGAGTAGGTGGCTTACTACTTAGTGACGAACAAGAAGGTCTTGAAGATTGTTTCTTACTGAAAAGCCTTGAAGATGAAGCACTTCTTGTAGGAGGTGGAAGCATTCTTGATAATTGAGCATAGCTTTTGCATGCTTTTAGCTTCATGTTGTAAGGGTTTTCTGGCTTTGCTAGATCTTCTAAACATATTACTTTTGATAAAGATGTAAATGACTGTGATTTCCCTTGAAAGTGCTTAGACAACCCTTTTCTGTAAATTCATAAAACAGGAACATAAGTACAAATCCAAGATCCATGAATTAAATCTAATTACTAAGATTGCTTTTGGATGAGATTTTTCTAGTACTAAAAGTCTATTATGTACTATGACTTACTTGGATGGAAGTTGTTGAAGGAGATCAGACATGTTTCCCAAGGCATGTTCATTTGTCCTAGGAGAACCAGAACTAGAATCACTTTCTTCAAAAACATCATCAGATTCATCATCTGAAGAAACCACGCTAGAAACATCTGATGAAAATGAATCATCCTCCTCATGATGATGATCATTATAACCCATGAACTCAATCTTGTTTTCTTGCTCAAATGAAGAAGAACCCATTTCCAATTGCATCACCATCTTCTAAATCTTTTCTTAATTATAGAGTCTTGAATCTTACAAAAGTTATCAATTGAATGGTTTTTAAAGTTGAAGGAAAATTGTATGAATGGTTGTGATGGTTTTCTTTGCTTTTGAGGAAAGTGAGTCAGATGAGATTAGTGGATTTAAAGGCAAAAGAGGATAAGGATACAAGTGGTATATGCGTGATTAATGGAATTAAAATACTTGTATGTATTTATGGTCGTACTTTGTAGTGGGCAAAAGAAAAGATTCGGCATTATCCAATTCTATATTTGGTGGGGGCCATTTTATTTGGTATGAATGCCTCTACCTCAAAATAAGGGTTTTTGCTTATTAGGTATGGGCTGGTTTAGTTACACTTGCATCCTTTGATTTATGCCCAAACGAAATTAGCACCCTTCTTTTATGAAAGATAGTCTTATTAAAAGTTTAATGTAAGTTGATGCCACATGCTTGTGCATTTCTTAAGTTTAACTCGTTATAATGTTGTAAAATTTGTGTTGAGGTTAGCTTTTGTCCACAGAAGATAATATTCGAGTTTGAGCAAAACTAATTGGTATTTTTCTAGAGCATGTTACATGCAAACTAGTTTTCAAACCATACGTAGAATTTGGTTTGTTTGCTACGTTTAACATTTCATAATTTCATTTTAAACAATTTAAATAAATAAAATGACCATCCTTTAAATTAAATCGATCAACACATATGTGTAAAATTATACATTCAATTTGTATGCATCAATAACTAATATATTCAATCTTAGAGCCATCTTGTGCATTCCCAATAGCGTTTAAAGCACCATATCATTATTTATGCGTGGCTTTCTTCGTGATATTGACCATATTTTTTTATTTTTTTCAGTTTAATAGCTTATGAACTCGATAAAAACATGGACCTTGGCATCAAGTATGTTAGTCTTGTTAGAATCCTTTTCAATAAGATAACATACATACAATAAAAAAAAAAAAAAATGTGTATACGATTTGTAACCGGAATACCAATTATGGCAATGTGTATCACAGTCTCAAATATGATTCTTTTTATCAAAGATTCCAAACATCACAATGCTAATAATTTCGTTTATTTAACATGTTACAGTACTATGAATTGAATCAGTTGTAAAGGATGTATGTATTTGTTCATTTATATAACTAGAGGGCGTCTAGAAGTTATTTTGTATAATTTAGGGATCCAAGTGAAACTAACAAATAGAATAAATTAAATATATGACGGGCGGTGGCATCTCGACTATGAAAGCGTGTTGATATTGGTCAAAGGAAAGTTGTCCCAATTGGGGGATGTAAGGCTGCACGTTAAAATCCGAGGATAAGGATGCTACGTGGAAGGATATAAGTAGGTTACCTATACTTGTTCCTTCCAAACGAGAAAAACAAAACTTCTGGTGTCAAATCCAGAAGATGTATGTTCCATATCAGAAAATATCATCTTAAACTTTAGGTCAAACTCGTTTTTTGGAAGGATTGCGGTTTACTTGGTTTAGATAAAAAAGCTTTATGAATATCAACATTTTAAAACCTGAGTTAACTTGGCCGGTTGAATGGTAAACCGGTTGGGTGATTGAAAGTTTTGAGCAAAAAAATACCTGATTGAATCGTTGGTTAGACCGTGACCAAGGGTTTAACCAGATTAATTAGAAAACCGGTTTTTAAAACATTGATAAATAGATTATGTTATTTTTTTTGTTTTCATAGTCTATTTCCTAATTTTGAATATTAAGAAAATAGTTGTAATCATTTCCTTCTACTTCAATCTTCAAAATGTGTAATTTAGTAAAATTTGTAACCATGGTTTTACCATAATCCTCTTACAACTTAATTGCAACAACTACAATGAACGTGTGTATTGATCGTATGTGAAATTTCTTTATTATATATGCCACACAGATATTTCCATATCAAGTAAATTAAGCATTTTCTTTCGTCGGCCACAAGTACATTTGAAATTGTTAGTACGTGGTGTTCATAATAGTGATATACGGTTATCCTCTCGGAACTATATATTTAGTGGGCAGGATCATCCTATCTGCCTAACCAGATCATAAATTGCTTCTAAGTGGTAATTCAAACAACTCTTGGGTAATTTGGCATTACATGAACAAGATTTGTTACGATGTGAAACCTTCTCGTAAAGATACGTTCCTTGAAGACGTCAAAATGCTTTCACATTAATAGATTGCTAAGAGGTCTGGATTTGACCAATATGGTTTGAACGGATCACGGATCATTTAAAAGCTTGTAGCAAGTCTTTGTATATCTATTGGGTATGTTTTTATTCTACGTACCCTCTTGCTATTTTTCTAGAGTATAAAATTATCATCGTTCAGAAGAAAACATGTACTAGGTTAAATTTAACACGTATAATCAATTGTGAGTGTATATCCGGACCGGTGTATATGTAGTTGTAGGTTTAGATATTTACGTGTATCTTGTTTTGTGAGTATCATGTTGTCATTTACCGAATAAACACATTACTACATATATGGGTGTATTTGCCATAACTGACGAAGTTAGAGCTAATGCTATAAGATGTAGCTGAAGTTTATAAGATCTGCTTGAAGTTGGATTTACTTTTATTTTCATAAAGGTGTTCGGAAATAAGTTGTTGACGTAGAACGAAAGTATAAAAATGATAAGAGCATTCAGTATGCACAAGTTATAAGGCAAGTTATAGCTTTATAACTCAGTCTTATGGCTCCACTCCACACCTCACCTCGTGCCGTGCAAATTTTACCGTCCCAAGTTATAGGGCATTTTTTGTGTGTCTTATTTTAGTCTTATTGGGTTAAAGTGTTTAGGTCCTGTCATCAGGCAAAGGAGACTTTCCGCTACTTCCGCGCGTATATCAAATTTGGAGGAGAGGGAGAGAGCTCTACAGAGGTGTTCTATGATTTGAGTGATTGAGAGATGATGTTTTTTGATTAAGTTGTAGGTTCTAAATTATAGAAAAAAAAAAATAAAAAAATGACGTGACAGCACTTTTTGTTATATTCATTTTTAAAAATGGTGTATACTCCTCCATAACGACCTGAAGGACACTTAAGTAATTTAACTTTTTATAAACGCTCTCAGAAAGCTTGTTTTCATGAGTTTAGGTTTATGACAATTTATAGCTTTTAAATGCTTTTATATCTTGTACGCTAGGGCTGAGCAAACAGACCGGATAGACCGGACCGACCGACAAAACCGACCGGACCGGACCGGACCGACCACATTCGGTCCGGTCCTCGGTCTAAGCTTTTTGGCTAATTCGGTCTTCGGTCCGGTCGGTCCGGTCCGGACCGACCAAAAACCCGAAAAAACTTGCCAAATCTTGCCTAATTGGACCGGACCGACCGAAGACCGACCGGACCGGACCGACCACATTCGGTCCGGTCTCGGTTTATGGTTTTTCCGGTTCTCGGTCTTCGGTCCGGTCCGGTCTTGGTCGGTCCGATCCGGTTTTTGGACCGTGATCACCCTTATTGTACGCTAAATAAAACTTATATTATGAAACAACTTATTTTAAAGATTACAAATTAAAATTACAAGTTCTAATGACATCATATTATAAGCTCGCATCCAAACACACGGTATATATCGCTATGTAGACAACATGGATGACATATGTTAAACGCATTTGACCAAAGTTTGTTTTGCTATTTTTTTTTAATTGTGTTGCTGACATCTTAAAAGATGAATACAATAAATATATGTGATACTGCACGCTAGCTACATCACAATTCACAAACATATTGTATTTGTTTATGATTGAAAAATATAGCTAATATGATAATATCCATCTGATGGCACTACGCGCAACATACTCCACAACTCTTCTTGGTTGTTAAAATGTATACATCATCCAGAAAGAAAATACACATACACTACGGTGGTGTTTGTTTTTCAAGAGGGTCTAAATCTGAATCTGAACCGCACATCTGAATCTGAATCTGAGGTGTAAATGTCTGAATCTGAACGCATCTGAACGGAAAAAAAAATTATGTTTGAACGGGATTTTTTTTTTGGTTACTTTTTGTGTCAACAAGAGGCATTCAGACGCGTTAAGACACCCCTCTCAAGTCTTGACCATTAAGATCTAACTGCATCTGAACGCGTCTGAACGGAAAAAAAAACAAACGGTCTGAACGGCAAAATATCTGACCGATTCAGACATTTTGCCCATTCAGAGGCTGTTAAGAGGCAAAAATAAAAAAACAAACACAGCCACGTAATGTTTGATCAACATGTATATAAATTAACAAACCCCGGTCTATTAATAGTATCAAGTGTTTTATATTTTGATATATCCAAACAAATAGTTAGAAATATTTATATACTACAATTGATTTTATTGTATCTAATTTGCAATTAAGTAAGTTTGTAACAGCCAAAGAGGTTAACCTAGTACATGAGGATTGAAACATTCTTTTTGAACATCGTGAAAGTTTTTATTCTGCTATAAATATGCACGCCATTAATGAACTCTATACATTTCTCAACAGATCAAAAATATCTATCTCTTGGAAAACTAGGTTTAAATGCTTATTTGTTACTGTATCAAATAAAACATAGTCATATAGAAATTTGACGAGAAATAGATATAACTGAAATGTACGTATAACACTCAATAAGTTTTTAAAGTATAATTTAATGAAATTTCTTGACATGCAAATCATAGTAGAGTAATATTTTTCTACAGAGCTAGAAAAACTAAAAACAAAAGAGTTTCTTGTATATTTAATTTACAAACAGTTGACTCCAAGTAAAAAAAATGTAAATAAAATCTGGCTACGTTATACTTTAAAGGTTATATATCGTGGGAGCACAACTGTAGATAAGGTTACCGGCCCCCATCCCGTGGAACATGCAATTTGACCTTTCTGAATTCCAATAAAAGCATTGCTGTCTACCCGCTTTCTCAAAGGCCAAAAACCATGATCGTTGCACCCTTTAAAAACAACAACTTTCTTTATTATTTATTCTTTAACTTTTTCTTTTACATGTGGTTATGAATATTTATGTACTAGGTGGTCAGCACATGCACCACAAACATCACTCTCACGACAACTTTTGCAATATAGCAGACCGTTTCGTGTACGAAAGATGCACGCCAATTATAAACGTTAGCTTTGTTTTGATTACAAATGATTGTTTTCGCAAAAGCTTAAAAGGTGAGTAATAAATTTGGGGCCTTTTTCCTTATTTGCCCCAACGGTACAATAGTACCAACCCCATTCACCCAAATTTTTTTTCCCCAATCACCCCGGGGGCGACTGGATCCCAAACAAAATTGGGCAACTCCCACCATATTTGGACAAGTGTCCCTATGATGTGGCCCCACATGTATTTGCAAAGTACCACTAAGAGTGATAGGTGTGGTGAAGAGCTTAGGCTCTTCATTTGGGTCCCACACATGCCACATCATCCCCACACCTCTTCACAACTAACCCCCTCCTCACCAACAACAAACCTCAACCTTCTTCATTTGGGTCCCACCACTTACACATTTATTTTTTTTATTCATTTCAACAAATAAATTAAATTCATTTCACTAATTATTAAACACAATACAACAAACTAATATTATTTCATCTTCCAAAAAAAAAGTTACAATACGAAAAAAAAAAAAAAAAAAAAAAACATACGATACGGAAAAAAAAAAATACAACACATACGACACTAGAAAAACGAACCTATATATCTTGAACAAAACACACCCTAAAGGTTAACAAAATATGCCAGTTACATACTTAAATTACAAACAACTGCTTGTTTCTTTTATGCTTTACTGAAAAACTTAGGTGGTGTTTGTTTGTTAAGAGGGTCTGAATCTGAATCTGAACCGCACATCTGAATCTGAGTCTGATGCGTAAATATCTGAATCTGACCGCATCTGAACGGGAAAAAAAAACTCATGTTTGAACCGCACATTTGCTTGCTCGTACTAATTTTTTTTTTGGTTTTTATTTGTGTCAGCAAGAGGCATTCAGACGCGTTAAGACACCCCTCTCAAGTCTTGACCATTAAGATCTAACTGCATCTGAACGCGTCTGAACGGAAAAAAAAAACAAACGGTCTGAACGGCAAAATGTCTGACCGATTCAGACATTTTGCCCATTCAGAGGCTGTTAAGAGGCAAAAATAAAAAAACAAACACAGCCTTAATAAACCAAGAAATCCAATGGGCTTCACCAATTTACACGGGCCTTAACTTAAGCCCAATCCAAAAACTATGGTTGCTGGTTATATAGAAATCACAAACCCTTCGTTAGTCTCTCAACCACAGCAACACACATACCGCCGTCGAAGACCAGAAGACAAAAATGAGCTTCAAGGTAACCACTTTTTTCTAAGATCACATGATTAATTATTTAAACAAAAAAAAAGAAAGGGAAAAAGAAGAAAAAAAAAAGTTACAAATAAAATAAAAATAAGCAAATCACAATTTGGCAAAGGAAACTACTACCGTTGCAAAAAAGCTTCCTGCCATCTTTTAACTTTTGTCAGACAATTGCTTCGCCGGGGAAGTGACGAACTCGCAAACGGCGAGCTTAGGCGAGGGGGGGCGGTGTGGCGGCGAACGGTGGCGAGGTCGACGAAGGCTCGACGTAGGAACGACGAGCAACACATTTTCACCACACCTAGCCCTCTAAGGGTACAATATTACTTGGGCAACTAGGACCTACAATCTTGGGCAATTAAGCCTATTTTGTCTTTTTGTCAAAAAATATAGTCTTTTTATATTAATAAATCTTGGGCAACTGGGTCTCACCCACGTGGGTTTCTTGGGCGACTGTTAGGTAGGAAGTACACTTTTTAATTTTTTATTTGCATTGGAACTTGTGTATACATTTATACTTTATACATTTATACTAAATACATTTATACTAAATACATTTATAAAATTTAAAAATACACTCTAGTTAATAAATAAATTAAATATATTTATTTTATTAAAAAATAAGTAAGTTAATAAATAAATATATATATTTATACTTTTAAAAAAATAATAAATTAATAAATTTATATTATTTTTATAAAAATATAATTTATTTATTTACTCGAAAAAAATAATTTGTTTATTTTATTTATACTTTTAAAAAAAATATTAAATTTATATAATAAAAAAAATTATTTTATTTATATTTAAAAAAAAATAAATTTCTATAATAAAAATATTAATTATAATTTCTTTAAAAAAAATTATTTTATTTATTTACTCGAAAAAAAAGTATTTTATTTATTTACTTTATACTTTTATTTTATTTATAATTTTAAATAACGAATAATTAAATATATACAACATGAAAAAAATCATTTAAGAAAAAATTTTATACGTTAAAAAAAAGTAAATAAATGTATATATTTATACTTTTAAAAAATAATAAATTAATAAATTTATATTATTTTTATAAAAATATAATTTATTTATTTACTCGAAAAAAAGAAACTGTTTATTTTATTTATACTTTAAAAAAATATTAAATTTATATAGTTAAAAAAATTATTTAATTTATATTTAAAAAAAAATAAATTTATATAATAAAGAAAAAATATTTTTAAAAATGTATTTTATTAATATTTAAAAAAAAAAGTTTAATTTATTTATTTACTCGAAAAAAAAGTATTTTATTTATTTACTTTATACTTTTACTTTTATTTTATGTTAAAAAAAGTATGTTTAAAAAAGAAAAAAAAAAGATTTTGATTTATTCAGATTTTAAAAACACACACACGCCCCCTAAAACACACACACTCACACTCTCCCACACACACGCTCCCCCTTATAATCTTCTAAACCCTAACACACACTAACACTTTAACCTANATACTACCGTTGCAAAAAAGCTTCCTGCCATCTTTTAACTTTTGTCAGACAATTGCTTCGCCGGGGAAGTGACGAACTCGCAAACGGCGAGCTTAGGCGAGGGGGGCGATGTGGCGGCGAACGGTGGCGAGGTCGACGGAGGCTCCACGTAGGAACGGCGAGCAACACATTTTCACCACACCTAGCCCTCTAAGGGTACAATATTACTTGGGCAACTGGGACCTACAATCTTGGGCAACTAAGCCTATTTTGTCTTTTTGTCAAAAAATATAGTCTTCTTATATTAATAAATCTTGGGCAACTGGGTCCCACCCACGTAGGTTTCTTGGGCGACTGTTAGGTAGGAAGTACACTTTTTAATTTTTTATTTGCATTGGAACTTGTGTATACATTTATACTTTATACTAAATACATTTATACTAAATACATTTATAAAATTTAAAAATACACTCTAGTTAATAAATAAATTAAATATATTTATTTTATTAAAAAATAAGTAAGTTAATAAATAAATATATATATTTATACTTTTAAAAAAATAATAAATTAATAAATTTATATTATTTTTATAAAAATATAATTTATTTATTTACTCGAAAAAAATAATCTGTTTATTTTATTTATACTTTTAAAAAAAAATATTAAATTTATATAATAAAAAAAATTATTTTATTTATATTTTAAAAAAAATAAATTTATATAATAAAAATATTAATTATAATTTCTTTAAAAAAATTATTTTATTTATTTACTCGAAAAAAAGTATTTTATTTATTTACTTTATACTTTTATTTTATTTATAATTTTAAATAACGAATAATTAAATATATACAACATGAAAAAAATCATTTAAGAAAAAATTTTATACGTTAAAAAAAAGTAAATAAATGTATATATTTATACTTTTAAAAAATAATAAATTAATAAATTTATATTATTTTTATAAAAATATAATTTATTTATTTACTCGAAAAAAAGAAACTGTTTATTTTATTTATACTTTAAAAAAAATATTAAATTTATATAGTTAAAAAAATTATTTTATTTATATTTTAAAAAAAAATAAATTTATATAATAAACAAAAAATATTTTTAAAAATGTATTTTATTAATATTTAAAAAAAAAAG
>LBNU01008192.1:0-20034 GCA_014162995.1 Artemisia annua
CTACTTACCATAAATTCGTCCTCCTTATTCTCTTTTAACGACCGTTAAGTGCTAACGACCGTTAAGTGTTTTATTTGTGAAATTAATAATTATTCATAACTTAAATATAATAATTATTAATACATTGAAACTCATACGTAAAGTGTGCAATCCCGAAGTCTCGTGTTCGAATCCGGACATATTACATTAATCTATATACGTAAAACTTACAACATTTATACTTTATATGCAACCAAAGCAAAGAGAGTAATTTATATATGTAGGAAGCCTAATTATCATGACAAGAACTCTAGAAGTCGCAATAATCAGTTTTTAGGGTAAAAAAGATCAGAACATGATGTGTAATATAACTGATAATCTAGTAAAAACGTAAAATTGTATAAATACCGTAGCTTTAATCATATGGCAACTAATCATCTGATCCTGATTCAATAACGTAAAAATAAATTACTGTGAAAACTCACATTCAACTTACATCCAAACAACTCCTTAACAGATCAAATTCATGGTGTCATATGCTTGTCCCTTGCAACAAACATTCAATAAGTACTTTTTCTCTTTTAGTTTAAACATTTCACAATCGATATCGGTCCAGATACACACTCTATGAACATCATAAAATGAATACCAAGATGTGATTCATTCATACTAAAACCATAGAAATTAACAGAGATCCAATGAGCCAAAAGACCGCTTGATAATTTGTTATGTTAGCAACATCCTACCAAATTAAACTGAAACCCATAGTCCACACACTCAAAAGCAAAATAAATAGTAAAAATAAATTTCAATATGTCAAAAATGGGAATCCAACATCATTTATATAGAAAAACAATAATAAAAAGAGCAAGGGCTAGTTGCTTTTTTATGTATCGACACTTTTCTAATTTCGTGTGATGAGCTAAAATTTTTTCTTCTTTGCCCCCTAACTTTTTGAATCCCATCTTCTTTGGCTATGTTTGGTACACAAGATTGTTGAGAGATTGTGCTTATTTTTTCAGAAAATAAGCTACTTAAAAGATAATCCTTGTTTGGCAGACATAACTTATAAGAGATTCTAAAAAAAATAATCTTCCATAATCTCTTAAAACCAAAGGTTACTTCATGTAGCTTATAAAAATAATCTCTTTTTATAATCTCCAGCACCAGCACCATCACCATCTCCGGCACCAGCACCAGTTCCAGCAACAGTTACTTTCGCCAAACATACCCTTTTTATATATATAGAAATTGTTGAGGGTGAAATTTGTACATTTGTAAAAAGTGGTGTTATTGGGTGTTATGATTTCATGGTGTTTTTTGGTGTTGTGTTATTTGGTGTTGAGATGATGTGTCGCTGACGTGGCGCGGTATTATTAACCTTAACATGTTATGACTCCCCATACTCTAAGAAGTATATGAAACTGTAATCAAAATAAACAAATGGATACTAATATAGTACATACCATCCAATCCATCTATTAAATAAGCGTTTCCTATCAATGGTCCATATTGATCGGAGATACATTTCCGATAACTAATTGAAGCACCATTACCACACCCTACAGCGACAAATTTATTCTGTGATTTGGACTATAGGAATGGGCTACTACCAAGATGCACGCTCTTATTCGTCTGGTTGCAAGCAGAGATCTTTTGTATTTTAACAGTGACTATTTGATTTTCCAGGTCCATACCTACTATTTCGAGGTTGTTGAGTGCCGATATATATGGTGTCGAGGACTTGCAATCGATATTATACCATTTGTTGAGAGAACATTTTTTTTCCGATACCAAAAGGATATGGAATCGTCATGTTCCCACACTTATCTTTGCACCCTGTCTTTGCGTACTTTGGAATTGCTATTGATGATGTTGTTAATGATAGAAAGATGAGTAAATGGTAAGCGTGTAATAACTTCATTTTTGTTAAGAAAAATGATCGATACGTACCACACCAGTGCAAGGATATGTTAATGTATATAATGGTGGGTATCATATGATTGAAGGAAGCTATACTCCGAAATACACTGGAGATTAGATAATTCAACACTGTGCATATTAAATCAAGTTAGAATAATATTAAAGCCTTTCTATATACTTTAAGATTATGATGGTACAACTACTAATTTCGTTACTAGTGATAAAATACGTACTTCTTAATCAATTTTTATTTCTTTTGGACATGGTCAAGTTCCTTGTAAATGTTTGACATTTTACAAATTACAAATCCCATCATAATATTTTTTGCTACCAATTGTTTAGTAGCTGGATACTGATAGGCAGAGACATGGAAAAAGAAACAAAAGTGTTTTCTTTTTTACTTATTAGTGGAGGTTTAATGGAAAAGGAGTGCTTTAGCCAAGAGCGGTGTTTTAAACCCGGGTTGACCCGGTTGGTTGAACCGTGGACCGGTCGGGTGACCGGAAGACAGTTTCGAGCGAAAAACTGGTTGAACCGCCGGTTAAACCGCTTGAACTGTGACCCGGTGGCTCGACTGCGTCAATTAGAAAACCGGTTTTGAAAACATTGGCCGAGAGTAACCACTATTGATGGGGCAAATTAATCGGGGGAAATCTGAAGGAAATTTCTCAATGAATTGAATTATAGAATACTAATTAAGAATATGTCGTTAAGAAAGTGCTTCGATACAGTGGTAATAATTTATATTTGGCATGTTCTAGGGGCAGGGGAGCTTATGCTAATTAAGTATATGTAATTTTGATTATTCATTATGAAGAGAGACTCATTCCAAGTCAATGTAGCATATTTTATGATGATTGATGACGAAAGGAGGACTTGAAAAGTAAATAGAGTTGATTTTTCTTCCATAAAATACAACACATGGCGTACAATTAGAGTATGGTCTCTTTAAAGATGGCATTCAGTTACGGGTGTATTTATATGGGCCTTGCCTTTCCTTGAGTTATTAACATATTAGGATATTAGCTCATGACTTACCTTCCCTGGGGATTGGGGAGTTAATATCACTGGTCACTTTGACACTCTCGAATGCACCAAAACTGCTACCTTGGGTTATTGCAGTTCCATCCTTCGGTGAATCCACATACACCATATCGCCGGTGATACATTTTTAAGTAATTATCCTTTTGATTATTTAATTATGAGTAAAGACTTATTCCATGTCAACGTATGATGATTAATGACGAAAGGAGGACTTGAAAAGTAAAAGAGTTGAATTTTTTTGATATAATACAAAACGTGGCATACAATTAGAAAGTGACATGTTTTAAAATTGGCTTATGTCAACTTCAATTCAAGGAGATTAAATTTCAGTTGAATTTTCCTATTAAGCCAGGTGAGCTAATGAGCTTTTCATTGAATTCAACAACATTCCCCGTAACTGGGGAGTTAATATCAGTGGTGGCCTTGACACTCTCGACAGTAAAAAACTGCTACCTTGGGTTACAGCAGTTCCATCCTCTGGTAATTCCACATACACCACATCTCATAAGTGATATTGGGCATGGTCCGTGATCCCAACAGTGACAGAGTTACCCTTGACTTTGACCCATTCATGAAAGTCAGCATACTTCAAATCCTTCACAACTTATCAAATTACAAAAAGGAGCAAGTTAATATAGGGTTCAGAACTTTACAGTCATTAAAGGAGACAGTAAAAAGATGGAAATGAATGAAGCTTTCAAGTATTAATTTACCATTTTCATTATGCCGTTCACAATTATACATTTATCAGACATTTATACTTTATATGCAACCAAAGCAAAGAGAGTAATGTATATATGTAGGAAGCCTAATTATCATGACAAGAACTCTAGAAGTCGCAATAATCAGTTTTTAGGGTAAAAAAGATCAGAACATGATGTGTAATATAACTGATAATCCAGTAAAAACGTAAAATTGTATAAATATCGTAGCTTTAATCATATGGCAACTAATCATCTGATCCTGATTCAATAACGTAAAAATAATTACTGTGAAAACTCACATTCAACTTACATCCAAACAACTCCTTTACAGATCAAATTCATGGTGTCATATGCTTGTCCCTTGCAACAAACATTCAATAAGTACTTTTTCTCTTTTAGTTTAAACATTTCACAACTCTATGAACATCATAAAATGAATACCAAGATGTGATTCATTCATACTAAAACCATAGAAATTAACAGAGATCCAATGAGCCAAAAGACCGCTTGATAATTTGTTATGTTAGCAACATCCTACCAAATTAAACTGAAACCCATAGTCCACACACTCAAAAGCAAAATAAATAGTAAAAATAAATTTCAATATGTCAAAAATGGGAATCCAACATCATTTATATAGAAAAACAATAATAAAAAGAGCAAGGGCTAGTTGCTTTTTTATGTATCGACACTTTTCTAATTTCGTGTGATGAGCTAAAATTTTTTCTTCTTTGCCCCCTAAGTTTTTGAATCCCATCTTCTTTGTGTACTCGATGACAGTCACAATCCTTAAACCAGTTACCAAATTCTTTTTCGTTTTTCTAAAAAAGCTAACAAGGCATCTATGTCATTTTATATTACACATCACCTACAGGCTACATCACACCCAAAACTAAACACTCCCCTTTCTTTCACATAACCCACCACCAATCACTCATCTCCCATTCCTAAAACACCATCTCTGTCAATTCCATGCACCTTTTGATCTTACACAATATCACTTGCACACCATCTTTTGTTCACGTATTCAACCACTTTGTCCATCTTGGGAACTTCGGATAATTTCAAAGACTTGCTCATCCCTTTCCATAGATTTGCAAATTCCTTATCACTTTTTAAATGATTCAATACTATCCCTCTTTATCTAAAAAACTTTGCATCTTATTGTGTGACGATTATTCTATTCATTTTTAAATGATTCATTTTTGTCAATGCCTTCAAATGATATAGTGGAATTTAAAAAATGTATTGAGAATGTTGAGGTGGAAGACTTATTGAGTTCTGGATTCCAATTTACTTGGACCAAAAGTTTGAAGAACCCCAATTGTAAAACACTTAAGAAGTTGGATAGGATTATGGTCAATGAAATCTTCCTGGATGTGTTCAAAACTGCTCATTGTATGTTTCGCCCCTACATCATATCTGACCATTCACCTGCTGTGCTTGTAATACCTAATGGAGGGATGAAGAAGAAGAAAGCTATCAGAATGTCTAATTTCATAACTGAGAAAGAGGATTTTTTACCAGTGGTGAAACAGGAATGGGACAAGAACATCAATGGTTTTTACATGTATCAGGTGAGTCAAAAAATGAAAATGCTCAAGTATAAATTGAATCATCTAAGTTGGAAAAATGGAAATGTGCATGAAAGAGTAAATGCTTTAAGAGATAAGATTAAAAAAGCACAAGAGGAAGTTGATAAAGACCCTTACTGTGAGTTCAAGAAGAAGAATAGTTGCATGTTACTTCAAGAGTATTGTGAAGCTGTTAAAGATGAGGAGAACTTACTTTTACAGAAGGCAAAAATTGAGTGGTTAAAAGAAGGAGATAGAAACACTTAATTTTTAACAGAATCATTAAAAGCAGGCAACATAAAAGTAGAATCATGGCAATTTGTGATGAAGAGGGAGTTAGATATGAAAAAGAGCAAATTCCTCAAAAATTTCTGGAGCATTTTCAAAGATTCTTGGGAAAGAAAGATGATGTGGCTGATTTCAAGAGTGATCGTGTCAATTTCCCAAACAAATTCTCAATAGAAGAAGCTGATAGATTGGTAAGACCAGTGAGTGTGGATGAAATTAAAGATGCCATGTTTGATATTGAAGATTCTAAAAGCACCAGGGCCAGATGGTTTTACATCCAGGTTTTTCAAAGCAACATGGTGCATCGTAGGAGAAGATGTATGCTTGGCAATACAAGAATTCTTTACCTCAGGAAAATTACTAAGTGAGTTAAATGCTACATTAATCTCACTAGTACTTAAAAATTCCTACTCCTAATAGGGTGTCTGATTTTAGACCTATTGCATGTTGTAATGTCATTTACAAATGCATTAGTAAGACCATCACAAATAGAATCAAAAGGGTGCTTGGGAATTTAGTCAATGAGAATCAGAGTGCATTTATAGCAGGTAGGTAGATAACAGATAATATTTTACTAGCCCAAGAACTGTTGAGAGGGTATAATAGGAAGCAAAAAAACAAAAAGTGTGCACTTAAGATTGATTTGCAAAAGGCTTATGATACTTTAGATTGGCAGTTTCTGAAAAAAGTATTAAATCAATTTGGGTTTCATAGTAAGGTGGTAGGTTGGATTATGACTTGTGTTACTACTACAAAATTCTCTTTGAATGTGAATGGGGAGAGAGTAGGATACTTTAATGGAGGTAGAGGTTTAAGGCAAGGGGACCCTATATCACCTTACCTGTTCACAATGGCTATGGAAGTTTTTAATCTACTTTTGAGGAAAAACATTGATAATGCTGAGGAATTCAAATATCCTCAAGGGTGTAAGAAGTTGAAGATTACACACTTAGGATTTGCCAATGATTTGATTGTTTTTTGCCATGGTGATAATCAATCTGTTAAAGTGATTAAAGATACTATTGAGGAGTTTAGCATGTTCTCTGGTCTTAAAGTCAACATACAGAAAAGCACAATATTTTTTGAAGGTTTATCTAAACCTGAGCAAGACAACATTGTGCAAACTCTCCCATTTACCGTTGGGAAATTATTTATTAGATACCTAGGTGTACCTCTGATAACTAAGAAACTAAGCATTAAGAATTGCAAACCATTGATTGAGAAGGTTAGGAGTAGAGTGCAAGATTGGAGAAACAGAACACTTTCTTATGCAGGAAGAATGCAACTAATAGCCTCAATTCTATCCTCAATGCAAGTTTATTGGGCATCAGTCTTCATGTTACCTAAAGCTGTGATTAAAGATATTAATAAACTGCTAAAAGGGTTTTTGTGGTGTCAAGAGGAATTAGCAAAAGGTAAAGCAAAGATTTCATGGGCTAATATCTGTAAACCAAAAGATCAGGGTGGTTTGGGATTTAAAGATCTACAGAAGTGGAATGAAGTTCTGATCATGAAGCACCTATGGAACATTGCTGCCAAAAAGGGTACATTGTGGGTAAAGTGGATCAGTGTGGAGAAACTAAAAGGGAGAAATGTATGGGAAGTGCCAATTGAAAGTAATAGCAGTGTTGGTTGTAATAACATTCGAAAACTCAGGGAGAAAGTCGGAATGCATATTGGCTATAAAGTTGGTAATGGTAAGACAATCTCAGTATGGCATGATAAATGGTGCAATGAAAGTCCTTTGAGTGAGTTTATATCCTCTAGAGAAATCTACAATGCAAGGTTAAGTAATGACTGCACAGTGGATAGTTTGATTTAAAATGGCACCTGGTGGTGGCCTGTGGAATGGTATGTCAAATTTCCTAACCTTAATAATATACATATTCCTACACTGATCAATGATGTTAAAGATAAATCTGTGTGGATAACCAATAATGGAAATAGAACTAATTTTGCAACTAAAGTAGTGTGGAAAGATTTATGCTGCCAAGGAAACAGAATTTCATGGAATGATTTGGTGTGGTTTCCACAAAATGTACCTAGGCACTCTTTTGTTCTTTGGTTAACAATACAAGGAAGACTGCTGACACAAGATAGAATTGTTGTGTGGGATTCAAACAGAGATATGAAATGTGTATTCTGCAAACAATGTTTGGATTCCCATGAACATCTATTTTTCAAATGTAATTACACATAAGGTTTGGGAAGATATGCAGAAACTACTTGACAGACAATTCTCATTTGACTGGAACAAAGTTATTGATGAATTCTCCAATCTGAAAGGTAACAGAAATATATGGAGTATAGTGAGAAGATTGGTTCCGGGAGCTGCAATTTTTTTGTTTGGCAAGAAAGAAATGCCCGAATCTTCAAAAAGTGTGAGAGAAATGTGGCAGATTCTGTTCAAAAAAAATGTGGCAGATTTGGTACAGAATGCCAAGGATAGTATAACATGGAGAATAATGAGCTTTGTTGCAAAAGATACTGATGCAGTTAAAGCTGTTGAGAATACACGGAAAGTGAAGATCAAAAGAGCTACAAATAGTACTAAGTGAAGATGTATAAAGCTAGCATGATGTATGTATCTGATATGAATATGGATGGTTAGTATAGAGGTTTAGAATTAGGATATAGAATGCTTGTAGTTTGTCAAGTTTTATTTGTGACTAGATTCTTTAGAAACACCATGGGGTATGTCCATGGGTGTTAAAAGAGTCTTGTGTTCTTTAAAAGAAGCAGTTTCTTCTGGCCTTCTTCGTGGTACAAAGGTGGGAAATACGAGTTTAAATATTTCACATCTTTTTTACGTGGATGATGTGGTGATTATATCCGATTGGAACAAGCAAGACATGGACAACATTATCAGAATTTTGAATGTCTTTTATCTTGCTTCAGGGCTCAAAATTAATGTTTATAAGTCTCAAGTTTATGGCCTTGGCGTGAGCTCGATAGACTCTGAAAACATGGCGCGAGACACGGATGCTCTTCTGGTAATATTCCATTCTCCTACCTTGGATTATCAGTTGGCTCTAATATGAATCTTCTTGTTAATTGGCATCGCCTGATTGATCGCTTTTGTGTTAAACTCTCTTCGTGGGAAGCTAATTTGCTCTCTATTGGTGGCCGTTTAACTCTCATTAAAGCTGTGCTTGGAAGTATTGGCATATATTATATGTCGATTTTCAAGTGCCCTGAATCTGTTCTCAAATCTTTAGAATCCAGACGGGCTTCTTTCTTTTGGGGAGGCAGTAGTGATAAAAGAAAAATGGCATGGATCAAATGGGATAATATCTTGGCGTCCTTTGATAAAGGTGGTTTGGAGATTGGTAGTCTAAAAGCTTTCAACCTAGCTCTTCTCCAAAAATGGCGATGGCGTTTCGTTCATAGCCCGGACTCTTTATGGGTTCGTGTGATTAAAGCTATTCATGGTGATGAAGCCGGTTTTGATCTGAAGGGCTGCAACAGTAGCGGTATCTGGTCTTCCATTATTTCCTCCTACTCTACTTTCCATTCTCGTGATATTACCCCGTCAGATTTTTTGTGTCGTAAAGTAGGCGACGGTATGGCCATTCGTTTTTGGAAAGATAATTGGGATGGAAACGGGCCTTTATGCTCTAGATACAACAGACTATACCACTTGGACTCTAACCCAAATTGTTTTCTTGCGGACCGTTTTTCCAATGGCGTTTGGATTTGGAATTGGAGCAGGCAAAATTTAGGAAGCCGAAATGTCGAGGCTCTTGATGTTATGATATCAGATATAGGGCGTGTTTCTTTTAACAATGGTCCTGACACTTGGTCATGGAAAATCTCTGTCGATGATACTTTTTCGCTCCAAGCCACGAGATCTCACATTGACAATTGCTTGCTTCCATCGCTTCATCCTAGTTCCAGATGGTCTAAGTTTCTTCCTCGTAAGGCAAATATTTTCATTTGGCGGCTCATTCTTGATAGGCTTCCGAATCGTTTAAATCTTTCTTTGCGAGGGATCGAAATTACTTCTATTGCTTGCCCATCGTGCAATGTTGCTATGGAGACTAATGATCATGTTTTCTTCGGTTGTGATACGGCTTCTAGCGTTTGGCGTCTTGTTCGCATGTGGTCAAACACTAATATGCCATCCTTCTTTTCTAGTTCCGATTGGTTACATTGGTTCGAGAATTGGAGAGCTTCTAAAGTTTCTAAAGACCGTATGTATGCATTTCAGCGGCTACTTTGTGGGTCTTATAGAGGTTTCGTAATAGCATTACCTTTAATGATCACCCGATGAGGAAAAGTGATCTTTTTGATAATATCCGTATTTTTTCGTTTTCTTGGCTTAAGAGTAGAGGTAGTATAGTTAGTTGTTGGAACTCTTGGCTTAATTCGCCTTTATAATTTCTCTTCTAGCTCCTTGCTAGAGAGTTTTGGTTTTAATTCAATTACCGTTCAAAAAAAAAATTGAAAATCTATTCATATTGTTTGTGGGTCTTAGATCGTTGACAATGTTTAAGATTCGTTTTACAACTAGATTCGAGCATATATGAATTGCAATATATTTCTGTAGTTTACTTTTAGTATCTACTGTAACAAACATACTATTTCGATAGGGGTGATGGGGGTCGAATTTGGTGGTTTGCTGTGGTGACAGTGTGTGTTTTTGTAAAAGGGTTTTTGTGAAAAGGTTTAACAATCAACTAAGAAATACGTAGTATTTATTAACATATTAAGATCAAGTTGTTTTCAAGACGATGGTTTATGTTGACTAATCATATGCAAGTTAAATTGATTTTTTTAATCAAAATTAAAGGCTCATTTTACTTCTCATAATACATAAAACATAACCTATCATGTTGAAACTATTTTTTTTAAAGGCAGAATTACATATATATCCTTCCAAAGTGAATAATTGCATATATATATCCTTTGTACAAGTGTTTGATGCATATAGTACAATGATTTTTATGCATGCTTTGGATATAAGAAGACTAAATTTAAAAATTTGAAGGGAAAAAAAAATAGTAATAAAGGTGACATACAAAGGTAGGTTAAGTGAGTGAAATAAATTACTAGAAGCAAAACCTCTTGTGTAGAACATAGAAGGAAGTAGTCATCTTAAGGTACGATGCAGCTTTTGTTGTCCACATTAATCTTGATCTCATCGTCGCCTTTTTATCTTTTTGTCGAATGATTCACCAACCAACAAGAACAACTACATCTTTCAATACAAATATGTTTTGTTGGGGTGTGACCGTGTGAGTTTGTTGTGCGCTTTCCCCACCAGCCTTTTTTAAGTAAGTAAAAACTTACTTCGGGTTGGTTGGCAAGCCAGCATATTTCTTTAGTTAAAAATAAATACTCCAAAAAATATGAAAATAAACACTGTTAACTTTAATAAATTATGCGAAGGTTAAAATCTTATAAAAAGTGGTAAAACAATACAAATGCTAAAAAGTAATGGGAAGATAACAAGTATATTTTCTTTTTTCTTTTCTTTTTTTCCCAGCCCCACTTTTTTATTTGTTCTCATTTACTTTTTTATTTCTTTTTCTTTTCTTATCATTCCTTACATTTAACCTATCAAAATTTTTTTCTCAAATTTATACTTTATTATACATTTTTTCTCATAATTTTCTTTTCATATTGATGATGAAAACATTTTATATTTGATAAACAATGTCAACGATGAACAACTTCTTTTATTAATGAACGTGTATGATGAACAAAATTTTTAATTGATGAACAACATTATTTATTGATGAATAATTTTTTTTTTCAACTGATGAATAACTCTTTTATTGATAAACAACATTTTTTATTGATTAACAACTATTTTTATTGATAAACAACGCATTGTTTTTTTTATTAACAACTATTTTTATTGATAAACAACATTTTTTTATTGATAAATAACTCTTGTTATTAACCAACTGGGCTACCTCAGTTGGCCACCAAGGGTAACCTTGGGGAGGTATCATTGGAGAGGTCTCAGGTTCGAGTCTCACCATGGACCTTCAGGGGCCCGAAAAAATAGAAGCAGGAGTGGGGTTTATCCCTTAGGTTCGATGATTGCATACTGCCCAATTAGATGTCACTGTGGGCTTGAATCACTAACTACTAACTCGCCGTTAAAAAAAAATAAAAAAACTCTTTTTATTGATGAACAATGTTTTTATTTTTGAACAACTATTTTTATTGCTAAACAATCTTTTTTATAGATTAACAACTTTTTTTATTGATAAATAATGTTTTCATTGATCAACTATGTTTTTTATTGATGAATAACTCTTTTTATTGATGAACAATGTTTTTTTTATTGATAAACAACGTTTTCTTAATTGGTAAACAATTCCTTTTATTAATGAACAACTATTTTAATTGATGAATAATGTGTTTTATTGATGAACAAATCTTTTTATTGATGAACTACTTTTTTTATTGATGATTTTTTTTAATTGATAAACAAGTCTTTTTATTAATGAACAACGTTTTTTTATCGATGAATGTCGACTACACATATGAATGGGTTACTATAACTACACTTATATGAAACACTTATATAAAGCCACTTTTTCTTGTAGTATATATCCGTAAATAAAACAAATAAAAACTCCACCCTTATAAATCTATGGAAAAATAAGCGTGCACATTCCATCTTTTTGTCGCAGTGGGATGTATTTACTTCACAAAACTAAGGATAATCTCAAAATGTCAAACAAGACAGAAAGATAATATTAGCTGCCTAGTTTGGCCACATTAGTATGGTTAACTTGTTCTAGACATTTCACGTGAAGATAATTGGTCCTGGTCCTTAGATGAATCAGGCTCCTTCTCTGTGAAATCGTTACGCAAGACTATACAATCAAAAAAAATTTGTAACCGAGACTGCATCTCCGTCCTTTAAGTGGAACTCATGGGTCCCCCGAAAGGTTAATATTTGTGCTTGGAGGGTTGATCTAAATCGTCCCCCGACAAATTCCAACTTGATGCAAAGGGCGTGCACCTTCCTTCTTCTACGTGTGCTTTCAGTTGTTCAGGTGAGGAGACTAGGGATCACTGTTTTTCTTATGCCCCATTATCAAAATCATTTGGTTTAAAATTTGGATTTTGTGGGGTTCTCCCTCCTCTTTTAACCTCTCTCTCTAGGACATTATTTCTGGAAATTTCGGCTTCCTTAAAGACAAATGGGTGAACAAACTATTTCATGTTGTTTGCTTTTCTTCTATTTGGGTTATTTGGAATTGGAGGAACAAAATCTGTCATGCGGCCTTAGAAAACGAGAGAATTGCTTTCCGTAAAGAAGACATATTCCCTGTGATCTAAAGGACGTCTCTCTTGTGGGCCTCAAATAGAACTTCTAATAATCGATTCTCATGGAAGCATTGGATTCATACCCCAAGTGACTTAAACATCTTGTAGCTCTTTTGGAGTTTGTTTCTCTTTTTTTCTTCTTTTATTTTGCTCCATCTCATAGCTTTTTAGTTGTATCTTTTTCTTTTTTGCCCTTTGTGGCCTAAATATATCTTCGCTTTCCAAAAAAAAAAAAGTATGGTTAACTTGTGAAAGAATAACTGCCACAAACCTTTTGTAGAGTAGTGTGCCCTTTTGTTTAAAGACAATGTTGAAATAAATCCAAAGTACGATGACTTTTGTGTATATTAATCCTTAAAACATAATGCCTACTACATCATTGTATGTTATAACTGTTTATGATAAAAACTAAAATTTGGACAAAAAGCGTTTTGGGACTGACCTGTTCGGGCTAGCATAAAGTTACCCTTTTGACCCATTGACAACATGCATGTTCAAACTACATGAAACAGAATGCTCCCTAAATTAGCCGAGCTTGCCTATTTTGATCGTAGCTGCAAGGCCAAAAAGATAAATAAACTTGTAAATGTTTACACCTTTGAAAACAAGATAATTCCCTACAAGACTATTTTCCAATCACCCTGTGCAAGTAAAATAGCATATCATAATATATGGAGACACCCCATAGACTATTATAACTTATACAAATGATGCTTAGCAACACTGGACATAAAACTGTTATCATGTTATGCCTTTCGTATGGAACAACAACAACATCAATATTAAGTACCACCAGCGTTAGTTTTGGTCCACTGACGTAGTGACATATCTCATGTATTCCATTGTTGTATTAGATAGCTAGCTCCTGGTATAAAAGGATTGTCACAATAGGCCTTATGCCCTTATAAATACATATTTATCTTTCCAAATTTAGTACTTTTGATAAATCTATGATTACTTACAATTAATATTACTTACTATGTAACGATATATTGTGACAACTTATAAAACAAAAAACCGTCCTGTTTGCATCACTGAGTAAAGTTCTCATCGGAACTTAAGAATGTTGATGTTGATTCCCCATACGATAGCATCGATAGTTCATGCCCATACGTCACGACTTGATATTAGTCTGAACTGCAGATGGAATATGAGACGCTCTTATGGTTTCTAACTCTACAGCTACTTCTTTCATTGTTGGCCTATTCTTTCCATTGAAATTCAGACATCGCATTGCGAGGTTAGCTACTGCCAATAGCTCATCTCTAGTGCCTTCTTTAATAACCAATGCATCAAATATAGACATAACCCGTCCTTCTTCCACAGCCAACATAAAGTGCGCAGCCAAACTTCTATTTTCACCAAATCTAGTTAATGAGATTGGCCTTTCTCCTGTTAAAAGCTCAACCAAAACAACTCCAAAACTATAAACGTCACTTTTTTCAGTGAATTGGCTAGATTGAAAATACTCGGGGTCTAGATAGCCAAATGTACCTTTGACTAAGGTAGTTAAGTGAGTTTGATCTATTGATACGAACCTTGAAGTTCCAAAGTCAGAAACTTTTGCCCTGTATTTAT
This sequence comes from Artemisia annua, assembly GCA_014162995.1. Taxonomy (NCBI): domain Eukaryota; kingdom Viridiplantae; phylum Streptophyta; class Magnoliopsida; order Asterales; family Asteraceae; genus Artemisia; species Artemisia annua. Next base: position 14,384 of record LBNU01008192.1, read on the forward strand.
CATCTAAAAGTATATTAGACGTTTTGATGTCCCTATGGTATACTGGAATGGATGTGGCTGAATGTAAGTAAGAAAGTGCTCCTGCAACCTCTGTAGCAATTTGCAGTCTCATGTTCAAAGACATTGGGTCCTCATCAGTCTCGCAGTGAATGCGATCATACAATGTTCCATTTGGGATGAACTCTGACACTAGTAGAGGAACATCGGTCTCTAAGCAACATCCCAATAATTTGACCACATTCCTATGATTGACTTGTGAAAGAATCACCACCTCATTGATGAACTGCTCTAATTGGCTTTCATCTACAACTTTAGATTTCTTAACTGCCACAATTCTTCCATCAACTAACATACCTTTGTAGACTGTACCTTGGCCTCCTCGACCAAGAATTCTGTTCTCATTGAAGTTGTCTGTGGCTTTCTCCAATTGACGTGATGTGAAAAGTATGGTTTGATCAACCAAAGATGGGTCGGCTTCTTCTTGCTGTTTTAGAAGTAAACCACCATTGCGTTTGAAAAACCTCTTTCTTCGTCTCCTTTCTTTTGTTTTCTTGATCACCTTGTATAATATATAGGCGATGGTCACAAGAAAAAGTAGACCCACGCTTATGCTAACACCTGAACCAAGGCCAATACACAACGAAAAGTAAGTAGCCATAACTAGATTCAAAAGTCAACTATTCATGTCCAAAGTATCTAATACTTCCTTAAACTACAATGTTATAATCACACTATATGTAACACCCCGCCCCGACATATGAACGAGAGGTCACAAATAATGACAAAGCATCTAAACTTGAAGGACAAATCTACCCTAATTATTACGACTATTATTACATTTAATTATTTAGTAAACAATTATATAAACGTGTTCTAATATAGTTTTCTTATATACGTCGCATGGCCCAATTAGGTGTTCTTTTATTTTTTTGTCTTTTCTTATAATCAGATATAGATATTTTCATAATAATGTTCATTTATAAAATGATAGTGTTTAGTTTTCTAAAAAAATGTTCCCGTGGTAGCTTACTCGTTTCAAAAGAAGGTAACGATATATATCTTTATAAAGAATTTGAGGGGTTCGTTTATTAATTAGTGCCTTCGATAAGAGAGGGAAAATGGACTTTTTCTCCCAACGGTCAAAGGAGAGAGAGGGCTATGACGACAAAGGATGGACATGGGTTATCGGAAAACGAAACAAGCATCTCAAAGGCCGGCTGCCCAACAAGGAGGAACCCACCACTATGCGTGCAAAATCTGATATCACAATTACCTATTACTTCACCAGCTTTCCTACAAACTGGAATCACACCATCATGAAAGAAATCTTCTCCAAGTACGGTAAGGTTAAAGATGTCTTCATTGCTGGAAAACGAAACAAACAAGGCAAGAGATTCGGTTTCGCCCGTTTCACTGAGGTGTCAAACCCAACTGCTTTTGAAGCCGTACTTAACACCATTTGCATTGGAACTCGGAAAATCTATTGTAATATTGCACGGTTCCAACGTCGCACTAATCAGAGCCATGAGGTACGTACGCATCACAAACTGAACGACGATATACCACCACCGCCAACCGCGTCTAAATATCCCTGTAACTCTTATGCCAACATACTCAAAGGCAATAACAACTACCCTCCTAAACCCAAGCAAACAACCCTCAATATCCAACTCAATTTTCCTACTACTTCAGACCATGACTCTTTCACTTCTGTTGTTGCTGAGTTAAAATCAATCAATGGAGCCACAAATACACACAACCTAATCTTGGATGAGGGGTTTGGCGATTTCTCCATCAAATACCTTGGTGGTCTTTTCCTCCTGTTACAACTACCTAGCCATGAACTTGCTACCAAAATTCTTTCAAACAATACCCTAAATTCTCATTTCAAATCCCTCATTCCATGGAACAATGACTTTCGGATTAGTGAACGGCTAACTTGGATTGCAATATCTGGACTCCCTCCACAGATTTGGTTTTCTGAAACATTCAGTAGTATTGCCAAGCATTGGGGCCAAGTGATCATTCCGGAGGATTGCAACGCGAGGCAATTCAATCGTACTTTTGGGAAAGTTTGCATTCTCACAAAACACCAGGATTTCATTAAAGAAACGGTTTCTATCCCTCTTAAAAAGGAACTTCTTTCGATCCGGGTTCATGAAACAGAAGGTGAGATTGAATCACTTTTCAATGGATACCTCTATGACTCATCATCTGATGAAGAAGATGATGAATCGTCAGATAACGACAGTAGGGTTGATTCGAATGGTGATGGCAATGATGTTGATGATGTTAATGATAGACATCATGGAGATGCAGGTGATAATGAAGATGCCAACGATGTTGATGATGTTAATGATAAACATGATGGTGATAATGAAGAGAGTGGTGAATATGTTCATCATGGAGAAGCAGGTGTCAATGCCACATCGGCCGGAGCTAATTCCGGTGAAGACTCTATCAACGGAACCAATTCAAACTCCAATACAAACAAGAACCCAAATATGGAAAAGACAAAAGTGTATGAAGAATCTGCTTTTCATGCAGATAACCTTATTGATGAAGGGTCTACATCTTGTATTGGGCATGGAGTCAATGACTGTATGGAAAACATCCCTGTGACAGACAACCTACCACCAACCTTAGCATGTGACACAAACGACAACATCTCACAGGTAAAGTCAAACCACTCTTTTGGCGTTTTATGCAAGCCCAAAACTCCTACTGGACTTTCTATTACTTCCAACAATAATAATACAACTCATGAACCTAACACTAAAGCCCAAACCCCATCACCCCACGAGCCCACATGCACCCTCAGCCCAACAAGATCTAGAATACAACCTAAATCCACATTCACTAGGCGTTCAGCTTCTGTCCCACCCAATCACCCTAACAACAGCAGAAGGAAAAGATTTCTCTCCATGAAGCTTATTCATCCTATCAATGGAATTAAAAATTGCGCTTCACAAACTAAAAAAACCCGTGGAAAACCCAAAACCCGCGCACAGCCAACTCAATCTTTCACTGACTCGGATGATTGTTTTGCAACCTCGGATTCGCTATCCAAGATTCAGCGATGCAACTTAAGGTTACTGTCTAAACCCTGTGTGTCTTTGAATTCTGAATCACATGAGGTCAATAACACCATACATGTGGGTAATCAAATAGGGTTTGAAATGAATGGCAAAGAATGTGATCTTGAACGCATCCTTGCTAATGGTGACTACAACTTTGATCAATGAATGTCCTCTCTCTTAATATAAGAGGTGTAGGAGAGGATCATAAGAAAGCTTGGATTAAAAGACTTTGCATCGAAAATAAGGTTAGTTTTTTGGGTATTCAAGAAACTATGACAAGTAACTTGAATAGGCTTTCCATTCAGTCTATGTGGAATAATAGTCCCTTCGATTTTGCTTGCAATGATTCGAGTGGCAAGTCTGGTGGTATCCTTGCTGTCTGGGACACTACATTTTTTACCTTGATTGATACCATGGTTGGCAATGGATTTCTTGCTCTTTTGGGAAAGTGGCGTAATATAGATCTAGTGTGTCTGTTAATAGTTGTGTATGCCCCTCAGGACTACCGCGAAAAAAAGATACTTTGGGATAATCTAAAAAGGTTAGTTGCAAATCATAACAACCTCTCTTTAATCTTTGGAGACTTCAATGAAGTTAGAGTCGAATCAGAACGAATGGGTACCATTTTTGACCCAAGGGGTGCCTCATTATTCAATGATTTTGTATACTCCTCGGATCTTTTTGATTTACCCGTGGGTGGCAAAAGGTTCACGCGCATGAATAACCTTGGTTCAAAGCATAGTAAAATTGACCGTTTCCTCGTCTCCAATCACGTAATTCAAATATGGCCTAACTCGTATGTGTATGCTCTTCCAAGGGAATTCTCGGATCATACACCAATCCTCCTTAAGAACTTTGCCCCTGATTTCGGCCCAACGCCTTTTAAGCTTTACAATAGTTGGCTTGAACACCCTGACTTTCCTGTTTTGGCCAAAGCTTCTTGGGCTCTGCCTACTACAGGGCCACCGGCTGTAGGCTTCAAAAATAAACTTAAGAGGCTTAAACTGGAAATTAAAAAGTGGCGAATCAAGATACAACAAGCTGAAAATTCAACCTCCTGTGAACTTCGAATGAAGATTGATAACCTCGACAATAAAGCTGAACAATCTCCTCTTTCCCCTTCTGAGGTGGAACTTAGAATTTCATCAGTGAAACAACTCGCTGATATTGAGCTTCTAAAGGTGAAGGATCTTAGACAAAAAACAAAATTGCATTGGGATGCTGAAGGTGATGAAAACTCCCAATTTTTTCATGGCATTATAAATAGCAGACTGTTTTTCTTAACAAAAATGAAGTTATTACACGCTTACCATTTACTCATCTTTCTATCATTAACAACATCATCAATAGCAATTCCAAAGTACGCAAAGACAGGGTGCAAAGATAAGTGTGGGAACATGACGATTCCATATCCTTTTGGTATCGGAAAAAAATGTTCTCTCAACAAATGGTATAATATCGATTGCAAGTCCTCGACACCATTTATATCGGCACTCAACAACCTCGAAATAGTAGGTATTGACCTGGAAAATCAAATAGTCACTGTTAAAATGCAAAAGATCTCTGCTTGCAACCAGACGAATAAGAGCGTGCATCTTGGTAGTAGCCCATTCCTATAGTCCAAATCACAGAATAAATTTGTCGCTGTAGGGTGTGGTAATGCTGTCATGAAGGATGATCATGGTAGTGTGCTCACTGGTTGTTCCAACACTTGTAGCAATGACACTACTACAGTTAGTTATCGATAGAAACACATGTTTTGGAATCAGTTGTTGTGAAGCAACAATTCCTCATTATATAAAGTCATACAACATGAATCTCACGGGTTTGGAAAGTCTGGGAGGAGATGGACCATGTGGGTTTGCTCACTTGGTGGATAAGAATTCATACGTTGAAGGAAGCAGCCCTAATTATATTAAAACATCACTACTGTGGACCATATCAGACCATGACTTTGATAAAAGACTGTTTTTATCATGAGGCTAGACTCTTAGTGGATCTGGGTAATGGTGCTTCAATTAGTTATCGGAAATGTATATCCGATCAATATGGACCATTGCTAGGAAACGCTTATTTAATAGATGGATTGGATGGTATGTACTATATTAGTATCCATTTGTTTATTTTGATTACAGTTTCATATACAGGAGTCATAACATGTTAAGGTTAATAACACCGCGCCACGTCAGCGCCACATCATCTCAGCACCAAATAACACAACACCAAAAAACACCAGGAAATCATAACACCCAATAACACCACTTTTTACAAATTTCACCCTCAACGATTTCTATATATATACAAATAACATTTATATATATATATATATATACATATATATATATATATATATATATATATATATATATATATATATATATATATATATATATATATATATATATATATATATATAGTGTTGGGTTAAAATAAAAAGGGTCTTAAAATAAAAAGAATAAAAAGTCTCTGATGCACTAAATTTATAACTATGATGCAGTGACTTAAAATGTGATGCAGTAACTTAATAACTGCAATGCACTAACTGTGATGTAGTAAATTTTTATAGCTGTG
>LBNU01008193.1:1563-23740 GCA_014162995.1 Artemisia annua
TTTTTTTTTTTTTTTTTTTTTTTTTTTTTTTTTTTTTTTTTTTTTTGTGTCATCGATAATTTACAACAAATATATGACTTAAATTGTTTACACCACATGTATGTAATAATGGGACGAAATACATTCTTAGCTATAACTATTTGTTTTATTTAAGTAAATTTTCTATTTGTTTTATGCAAAAAATACAATGAATATTACGCCTCTATTGCATAGTTGATGCTTTAAAGTATTTTACTTTTTTATTTCTATAGTGGAGATAGTCGCACGTAATGACAGATCACGGCCATATTTTTAAAAGCTTGTGGTAAGAATGGGTTTCGTTCGAGCGCTCGAAAATAATATTCCAAAGCTTTCGTGTGTTCTTGGGGGATTCCATCCACAAACCCAAAGTTTATGGCTGATTGATATGGCTCATCATAATTTAGCTATTGCATTTGAGAAAAATACTATATCGATCTTATTAATTTATACCATAAATTGTTCAAAATAAATGTTAGATTAAACTGGCTCTGCCGCAACGCACAGCAGCAACATTACTCGTTTGTCACATTCACTACAATATATCAAACAACATGCATTAATAATTCATTCGAGTTTACCTTGACAACAAAACAAGATAATAAAGCAGTAAGACGCATTCAATTACTATGTACATCTATTAACATGTCCATCTCCATGTACATATCAATTTTGAAAGTGTTGGGAATGAATTCTTTTATTAAGTTTAATACAATAAATTTTTTATTATTTTTCTTCACACCTATTATAGTTGAGCTTTTAAAAAAAAGTATATAACCTTATGATATATTCCACATGATAATTTATTAAAGAAAATTATAAATCTTTATGATTTGCTTATTATTCGGTAAATCTTACTTGTTTTTAACCTAATTGTCTTTTTAACTATTTACAACTTACGTAAACATTTTTGCATAATTTTACTTTCACGATATCCTCGATCACTAAAGTATAACTAAATGTTTAAGACAATGTTGAAGTAATTAACAAGTCTACTAAAACATCTAAAATCTCAAGACAAGACGGATCACATTTAATTAAAGATTTCAAAACTTGCACAGATGCATCCCACAATATTAACCTTATAATGGGCAATGTTTTAAAAGGCTCAAGGCGCACTAAGGCTCAAAGAGCTTTTGGAGCCTAGCTTGAGGCGAGGCGTAGACAAAGACACGGGCTACGTGAACATGAGATGCATTGAATTTAAGAAAATTTTAATAATTTATGCGGCAATTTATATATTAATGATGAATTAAAATATAACTAAAATACTTGATGTATCTAAGAAGTTCAAATTTAAACCCAAAATACTAAGCAATGTATAAAGATTCAAGGCATGATGAGATTTCATTATCTCATGCTTAAAATAAATGGAGGGGTATGTATGTGTAGACATTTGAATTGAACTATCAAAGACTCAAATTCTTTGATTTAGTTGGTTTTTGGGTAGTTTATAGGTTAGCTTTTATTAACATATGAGGCCGATAAATGTTAAATTAAAAAATAAACAAAATAAAATAAAATAAAAATCAAAATTCATCACCTCTCCTAGGCGCACCTAGGCTCAAGGCTTTATAGCCTAAGGCGCCGAGCTTTTTGTGAGCCTTGTGCTTGTGCGGAGCCTCGATCTGAAAAAAGCCTAGAGCTTGAGCCTTGAGCGCCTTAGAGCCAGGCTCGCCTCATGCGCGCTTTTAAAACTATGGTAATAGGTGTATGTTGTAGGATGAAAATGTTGGTTTTTTCAAAAGATGATGTTATTCGTACCCCTCGCATTATTTGTACCCTTTGATGTGAAAAGATTAATTATGTTTTCTGCGTTTGTACTTTTTTTTTCTCATAAATCTATTAAATTTCCTAAGTATCTTTTTAGCTATCTACAACTTACGTAAGCATTTTTGTATAATTTTACTTTTATGACATCCTCGATCACTAAAGTATGACTAAATGTTTAAGACAATGTTGAAGTAATTAACAGTTCTACCAAAAGATCCAAAATCTCAAGAAAAGACGGATATCATTCAATTAAAGATTTCAAAATTTGCACGTTAGCATCCCATCAAATACAATATCAACCGTGTAATGGGTGTATGTTGTCGGATGAAAATGTTGGTTTTTCTAAAGGATGGTGTTATCCATACCCCCTCACATTATTTGCACCTTTTGATGTGACAAAATAAATACGTTTTCTACTTTTGTAACCTTTTTTTTCTCATAAATCTATTAATTTCCAATTAGCAGTGTCTGTTATTTCTGTAACAAACTGACAAAGAAATACAATAAACACAAAAAATATTAAATCAGTTTTATTCCGAGAACAAATTCACAAAAAAAATATACTCATTGCTTATTATTAGTGAAACAAAATGATAGAAAAATACACAATAAAAAATAGGAGGTGCGCATATGAAAATAGGAGATGGATTTCAAATTATTGGTAATGCTCAAGCCAAATCGGTAACTATATAGCCGGAAATACGTGAGCCTATTGGGGGCACACACGTATACACCGAGGCTATGCCTTTAACTAATGTAATTAATATATTTGTAGTAAATGTATTAACCATATTATTAATAGTTTTCTACTTTTTTAGCAGTGTCTGTCCTTCTGACAAAAGAAATACAACAAACATAAAAAAAATATTAAATCAGTTTTATTCCTAGAACAAATTCACAAAAAAAATATACTCATTGCTTATTATTAGTGAAACAAAATGATAGAAAAATACACAATAAAAAATAGGAGGTGCGCATATGAAAATAGGAGATATGGATAAATTTACCCTTTGTTCAAATTATTTGTAATGCTTTTAATTAATGTAATTAATATATTTATAGTAAATGTATTAATTATATTATTAATAGTTCACGAAAATAGTTAACAAATGTTAATTATATCGTTAGACGTATTATATAACTAATAGGCTTTAATTAAATAGGTAATGGACTTGTTTAAATTAAGACTTAGCCTAAAACCCATGGTTAATGTGATGGCTGCCACATGGGGTATTAGGAAGGGATTTGGGTTTGCTTGAAGGTTAAGCTAGGTTTAGGCTATATAAGGAACCCCGTTGGTTCATTATAAGCTAATCTTGCACAACCTAAAACTCAAACAAATAATCCTCTCTTTCCTCTAACTTTGATTGACCGATTTATAATCCCTAAACCCTAGGGTTTTCTTTCAAAGTCAAGAAATCACAAAACCATGTGTTTCGTTGTGATCTACGTGAACTAGAACTAGCATTCGTGCATACTTCCATGACGTGTAATGTATGCTACCTTAGATACAACTTACTTTAGTTGTTATTGGTGTTTCATACAAGATCAAGATCAAGAATCTAGAACATCAGTTGTCTTGGTAATTCAAGTGATAAGAGGTTAGTAATTATGTGTTAATACATGTTAATTTGTATACGCCAAACGGGATCCCTTTGGGACGTTCTCCACTGCGTATACTTGTCTTATAATTGTTATATGAATGTTAAATCCCAACAAATTTCTCTTATGTTACTTATTATTTTCACCTACAAAGTACTTCTACTGTAAATGCATAAAAATAAAAAGTGGTAAAAAATTTAATAGTTGTTTGGAGAGAAAATTGGTAATCACGGACGGGAAGTGAATGGATACCATGCACGAACAGAAAATCAGGAATATGTACGATCTGCATTTTAATTTCCATCTGCAACTACAGTATTTGGTCAATAGCTTTGAAATTTGGCTACATCTATCTATTTTAACCATATCATATCTTGTCGTGTGAAGTGTCAAAATATTAAAGACTTTGTAATTAATGATTTAGTTATGCAACAAAGATTTTGTACTTACTTCATACCCCATTTTTAATACAATATTTTCGTATTTGTTCTTACTTAGGTCCGCCATGCATGCATTATTACACATTTGCATAGATTCAAATACCTTTGGACGTTTATTGATAAAGAAACAAAGATGGAGACAAATAAGATAAGATTATGGACGAATAGAAACTGACCCATGCTTTTAGTTGGTACCAAAGATATTTATTGAGTGTCTCCAAGTTAAAGTAAAATGGGCCAATCTTGTTTGTAAATTAGGATAAAACCAGACCTCATGTATTTGCTATCTAAAGCTTCAAATTCTTCTGCAATCAATCTTTTGTAAAAGTTAGGCAAGGTTATCACCTTTTATTACATATCAGTAGCAGTGTCTGTCCTTCTGACAAAGAAATACAACATAAAAAAAATATTAAATCAGTTTTATTCCTAGAACAAATTCACAAAAAAAAAATATACTCATTGCTTATTATTAGTGAAACAAAATGATAGAAAAATTCACAATAAAAAATAGGAGGTGCGTATATGAAAATAGGAGATATGGATAAATTTACCCTTTGTTCTAATTATTGGTAATGCTTTTAATTAATGTAATTAATATATTTATAGTAAATGTATTAATTATATTATTAATAGTTCACGAAAATAGTTAACGAATGTTAATTATATCGTTAGACGCATTATATAACTAATAGGCTTTAATTAAATAGGTAATGGACTTGTTTAAATTAAGACTTAGCCTAAAATCCATGGTTAATGTGATGGCTGCCACATGGGGTATTAGGAAGGGATTTGGGTTTGCTTGAAGGTTAAGCTAGGTTTAGGCTATATAAGGAACCCCGTTGGTTCATTATAAGCTAATCTTGCACAACCTAAAACTCAAACAAATAATCCTCTCCTTCCTCTAACTTTGATTGACCGATTTATAATCCCTAAACCCTAGGGTTTTCGTTCAAAGTCAAGAAATCACAAAACCATGTGTTTCGTTGTGATCTACGTGAACTAGAACTAGCATTCGTGCATACTTCCATGACGTGTAATGTATGCTACCTTAGATACAACTTACTTTAGTTGTTATTGGTGTTTCATACAAGATCAAGATCAAGAATCTAGAACATCAGTTGTCTTGGTAATTCAAGTGATAAGAGGTTAGTAATTATGTGTTAATACATGTTAATTTGTATACGCCAAACGGGATCCCTTTGGGACGTTCTCCACTGCGTATACTTGTCTTATAATTGTTATATGAATGTTAAATGCCAACAAATTTCTCTTATGTTACTCCCTCCGTCCCAAAATTATTGTCCAGTTTGAATTTTCAAAGTCAAACTGGTTCAACTTTGACCATAGATAGATTTTTTTTATTATATAATACTTGATGAAAAATTATACCATTGAAAAGTACACTTAAAATCTAATCCATTTATATATTTTGCATCAAATATTATATAACACTCACAAAAATATTTAAGGTCAAAGTTGAAGAAGAAAGACTAAAAAAGTCAATAGTGGACAATAAATTTGGGACGGAGGGAGTACTTATTATTTTCACCTACAAAGTACTTCTACTGTAAATGCATAAAAATAAAAAGTGGTAAAAAATTTAATAGTTGTTTGGAGAGAAAATTGGTAATCACGGGACGGGAAGTGAATGGATACCATGCACGAACAGAAAATCAGGAATATGTACGATCTGCATTTTAATTTCCATCTGCAACTACAGTATTTGGTCAATAGCTTTGAAATTTGGCTACATCTATCTATTTTAACCATATCATATCTTGTCGTGTGAAGTGTCAAAATATTAAAGACTTTGTAATTAATGATTTAGTTATGTAACAAAGATTTTGTACTTACTTCATACCCCATTTTTAATACAATATTTTCGTATTTGTTCTTACTTAGGTCCGCCATGCATGCATTATTACACATTTGCATAGATTCAAATACCTTTGGACGTTTATTGATAAAGAAACAAAGATGGACACAAATAAGATAAGATTATGGACGAATAGAAAATGACCCATATTTTTAGTTGGTACCAAAGATATTTATTGAGTGTCTCCAAGTTAAAGTAAAATGGGCCAATCTTGTTTGTAAATTAGGATAAAACCAGACCTCATGTATTTGCTATCTAAAGCTTAAAATTCTTCTGCAATCAATCTTTTGTAAAAGTTAGGCAAGGTTATCACTANCCAAAGATATTTATTGAGTGTCTCCAAGTTAAAGTAAAATGGGCCAATCTTGTTTGTAAATTAGGATAAAACCAGACCTCATGTATTTGCTATCTAAAGCTTAAAATTCTTCTGCAATCAATCTTTTGTAAAAGTTAGGCAAGGTTATCACTAGTTAAAACTTTTTTCAGAGTTCAAAATATTTAATAAGCGGCTTATGACTTACAGTATATATTATGAGCTCATAAGCCTTTGTTGTTTGACTTAGCTTATCATATTTAATAAGGTTAGTGATAAAAAAAGTACATGACTGTTAAAGTGGTGTAATTATTTTTTTTCGAAAACGTAAAGTGGTGTAATTATTAAATAATGGTATAAAAAGTTTTTTATATACAATATCTTATATAAGTCTACCCTTATTAAATAAGCTACAAAGTTCGTGCTTATCAAAAATGCTTCATTTATACACATATATAAGCCCAAACATATAGGCTTAGTAAACACTTAATTAAGCTTATTTTTGTTATATAAGCTAATACGCTCATAAACCTTTTTAAATAAGATTAAACAAGCACCCCTTTAATTTCATGAATTATATAGAATCTAGCTTATCACAAACAATAATATTTGTGGCTACACTATATAGTTATATATAATAGTAAAAATGCAACAAAAATATAAACACGAATGAGTGGCATAGAAACAATTTAAGGACATCTGGTTTGGAACTATATGAAAAAGAAAGGACATGGATTAAAATGATGGTGTCTTCTTTGCAATTTTAATGAACAAGACAAATCTAACGTGTAACATGGGATTGCTCACTCGTCTTAATAATGCACACTTTAGAAGTTTAGATAATGTTTAGCTTATCGATATCTCATTCACGTATCAGTCACTTGTATCTTCTTTGGATTTCTATGTTTCACGAAATCTGACAACGTTTACTGTGTTACATAAGTTTTGAACTATATATGGACATGGTAGCTCCCACTTAATTTAATAATTCATCGTATTTACTGTTCACCTAAAACATTGTCCTTGTATTATTTGGATCCGTCATTTCTAGGACATAAATATGTGTCTATTAGGCTGCATGAATTAGATGTGAGGGGTCACCCTGCATCTCACCATATCACTCGTGAGACAATTGTGCGGGTATTGGTTCACGCGCCACCAAGCGAAAAAAGAGGGTGAAAGGTGACTCTCCTCACCACTCGGATATTGTGCCAAGGGTGAAAGATGAGAAGAATGGTGACCATTGCATGCAGTTTTATAGTTGACCATATTCACTTGGGCAAATGTTAGCCGGCTATTGCTTTTTTTGAACGGCAATTGAATGTAGTAACAACTAACAAATATTCTAGCAAAAAGCTAGATGAGAAAATACATCATTCGTATTTTTACAAGCATGACTTAGATCTGAAATCCAATCTAACCAAAGAGGTTCGACATTTCTATACCTATTGATGATCCAAGTAAGTATGCGAGAATACCTGTAATTTCAAATGACCCACAGTTTAGTTTGAACCACAACGTCAAAACATATCTTCTTAGGATTAACTCATGTATACTGAATCGCTATAACAAGTAAGGTTTTTTTATATCTTTGGGGTAGCGACTTATCTTCCACCAATATGTGATCCATTTCCATAACCGAGCAGCCACACTGCATTCCACAAATAGATGTAATGCAATCTCAATTCCTTCATCACACACGGGACAACGAATCGAGCGGAGATCAATCACATGAACATCAAGATTACTTTTACGTACATATTAATTACATCATCTTTGCTTGGTTTTTGTGAACTTTATTAAGTAACTTAAATAATCGAGCGATGATATAATTAAAGGAATTAACACTTTGATAAAAGGAAAAATGTCAATATTCAGTTTCACACTTGTTAAATACATTTGTGAGTCGATGTTTCATAAAAATAACGCAATTAGATACCGATGGTATGTTTGCAAAATTGCAAAATCGCTTTTCGCGAAAAGTAGGTTTAAGATTTGTCTCTAAAATAATGCTGGATGATAATTATTTGTATTTTGCAAGCACGACAGTCAGATAATGTAGTTTATAATGCAATCTTATAATCTTAGATATAAGTTCGTAGTCGTGGGGTGTTAATGTTCCTCAAGAAGAGAATCCTATTATGAACTAGACAAAAAACTTGATGTGCACCTCACCTTCTCAACAACCAAATTGCCAAGAACATAGCGACCATTAGACTTACAAATCTGTCATCAAATATTCGACATAAAAAATACAACTAAGACAATCCATTCTTGATCAATCATTATCTCACAATTGTCGGTCTCAAAATTCCCAGACCATTAACATATACTAGTAATATAATGTAAAAGAGGTGAAAACACAACACTTTTCAACAATCATATATTATCTCAATTCGGAGCTGATCACAGACCGATCAGAATCGGACCGGATCAGGAACTGATTTGGCCCTAAACACAGGACTTAGGACTGGACCGAAATGTTCGGTCCTCTGGTGCAATTCTTCGGTCCGCTCTGGTCACACAAAACATAATGGTCAGTTTTTGCGTAAGACGAACTGGATCGGACATGACCAAGGACCGAATATGAAGAAAAGGGTGGATCAAGAACCGGACAAAAATATGTTTGATCCAGTTTGGTCGGGCCGGTTTCTCAATTCGATTTAATATACAGTTTATTATGCTCAACTCTATCTCTACCCACTAAACTCCTTCTTATTAGATTGAAACAATAAGTAAACAATCATTTTGAGACATCTCAAAATGAAAAAGTAAACAACAATTTTAGAAAAAATAGAGTAGCATTTTGAGCTATTTTGAATATTGATACTTAACACTAAATTTGATAATTGCTTCAATTTAACACTCCTCCACTGTAATAGAGTTTTTTTTTTTTTTTTTTTTTTTTTTTTTTTTTTTTAAAGAAAGGCAGCAAATATATTACCAAACAAAACCAACGATACAAACAAAATGCATCCAACCTTCAAAGAAACATTCATAAAACTAAGGTGACATGTTTTGATTGAGTTATTAAAGAGAAAAAAGAAAATTATAAAGTCACCAATCAAAACATGCAACCTCATTTTGTAGATGTTTCTTTGTGGTTTTTTTTAGATGTAACATAGCTCACCGTAATATGAAGTTGATCGGTTTAAGATAACTAATTAACAATTGGTGGGGTAGAGATAGGTGGGGCCAGTCGATGGCAGGCCACCCCCAATCAGCCTAAATATCTCAACAATCTAACGGCCCATTTATAATGTCCACAAAAATATTCTACTTATTTCACGATTCTTTAAGTTGTGTCTAGCAACTATTTTATTAATAAAAGTTAAAATTTGAAGGGATTTAGTAAAAAAATTAAGTAAATAATTTTCTAACCATATATTTAAAATAAAAAGAAATAAATAATGAGGATATGCATCTATTTTTGTAAATGCATCTAAAATTTGTGATTTTGGTTTTTCTTATCCTTTTTATTTTAATTTTACTCATTTTATCATAACTCATCTAAACTTCACTGTTGTTCTATCTTTACTACTTACATGTCATTTTTTGAATTATTGAATTCCTTAAAACTTAAAATCTAATGAATCTTGAGTAATTACCATATAAACACCTATTGTCTTATATTGATCTAATACAACTTATATTCAAAGTTTCAAACTACCTAAACATCAGTACAATAATCACAATATCATAAACGGCGATATTTCCCATATGAAAATTAACCTTTTGGTCCGTTAGTAAATATGTTGAAAATTTTCGAGTAATGCAGCGTACTTGTAATTATGGCATAGGGCCTTTGAAATAAACGGGACGTCACTGATCAATGGTTACATCAGAACCACACACAAGTTAGCAAGTATAATTATGTGCCGCTATACATAGTCGCTTTGCGCGGGTATTAGTTTAATTTAACGCATGTCCATTTTTTAGTTATTGGATTGGTTCTCTAATATTCTTTCATGCTTTTTATGTTTTTCCTTTATTTCCACACTTTATATTATTGATTGGAATTTTGGCTATGTAATTCAACTTGGTGCCTTTTAATTTCAAACCGTACATCAATAAAAGAAAGGATTACTGTATTCTCATGTTAAATTTGAATATGATACATATGGTATGTAAGTCGAGATTAAGAGTGGAATCGGATGGTTGTGTTGTTTGGTTTCTCGTGTTGAACGGTATGGACTCGATGAGTTGATAAAGATCAAGAAGCTCGGATAACACTTAAACAAACCACATGAAACTGTGTGTGAGACAATATTTTCCTAAGTGTGTGAAATTTGTGTGGGAAGCCTTATATTCATAAAGAGACAAGTAGGGTTTAGAGGTAAACCTTTGAGAGATCAATAGCTATGAGGAGGCCATGTGTTTATCATCCAAGGAGCAGATAAGGAAGATAAATGATATATCTTCCTTGGCTCGTAAAAAATTGTGCTTGTCGTACGTCCCTACTATCACATGTCTGATTGTACGTCTTAACCGTTAGTGATATTGGGGAGCAGTGGTCTTATGCGTTCAGCATAGCCTGATGAATGTTGTCAGGCCAATTGTGGCATGTGATTCTAGCCAAGCCTGTACCAAGTATGTATTGATGGGCATTGATAATGGACTTAATTCGTGCATATATTTAATGGGCTTAGACTACTAATATTGATACACTATCAATATGTCATGTTGTATTTATTGTGAGAATGAAAATGAATGTGAGCCTTCATTGCGAGAACTTAATTTTTGTTTGAAATGAAAAGGTCACTCACACTAATATCAACATTACCTATCATATTTAAATTAAACATCAAAGCATATCAATCCGGTTGAATAATAATATCAACGTTACCTTCATTTCAATTGTGAAGTTGCTGTGTTTGAACTTATTTTGTATCAAAATTAGGTTGGTTTATGACAATACAAATTGGTGTTTAAATAGGCCATTACATTACTTTTCGAACGGATTTTGGTATTGCATGTATATTTTTGAGATTTTTTTTTTTTTTTCTTTTTCCTTTCATTTTGAAATAGTTTTTATTTATTTGTTTCACTTTATGACTCGTAAAGTTCGTTGTGTTTTTTAAACACAAACATCATTAACATTTTAAATCAAACTAAACCCCTCTTAACTCATTATCCTGGCTCAGCCCCTGACTATTAGAGAAATAGGTTTTTGGTTCAATCCTAACTCCTTACTGTATAGTCACTGTAAAGCCGCTCATTGTCTGAGACTAGGTCAACGGGGAAGGTTAATCGACACCTAAAAAAGGTGCGCGGGATCAAGGTTTTCACGCCAATTTAAACCTTTTGAAGAGATTAATTTGGTACTTGGTTCATTATAGACGAGATACTCTATTTAACATGTTACAGGTAGTATTTATATCTTCGTAAGCATATCACTGTACCCTTTTCTGAACTTTAGAATAAGTACATAACTAAGTAAATCGAATGATCAATTATATAAACAAAATATGAACACCTCGATCATAATTGATACTCTAACTCATAAATGGACTTGTACTTGTAGAATCGCTATCTGATTTCTATCTGAAACACATATTGAAGCTCAGTTGGTTCCAAAGGGAAATCACTTTGCATGAAAAGGTTTACATTCCTCAAAGCAAATATTCACAATTATCAACATTGTCTTTCACATGTAATAGAAAGTTCTTAAAATACTTATATTTGCTTTGGACCGTAATAGACAGATAGCCCAAACACAACACTAAAGCTCTATACTTGGGCCACGACTTTGAATCATTGACTTAAATCTGCCCAAAGCCCATATCTAAATAACCCTAGCTCCTGTGTGGTAAATCATAAATATAAGCATGCGCCTCACTCAAACAAAATAATTTACTGTACTGGTCAATGAGAGCAAAATACAAAGGCTACGTGGCCCGACATCTTTGTCTCCATTAACGTGAAATAAAATAATTCTCTTTTTTAAGTTACTTTAATCTATGAAATTTTAAGGTTGAGTTTGCTTTCCTAGATAATATGCTTTGTTAACCTTTTATTTGAATGTGTTTTAAGTATATAGTTTGTCCAGCGCTATTTATTGTTTGTTTTTAGATTATATCTTATGAAAGTCATGCAATCTCGCACAAACATATCCATCTTACGTATTTGTTTTCGACGGTAAATGAACCTACAAATTTTTAGTTGAGGACTTACGGACATCGTTGTTACCTGAACTTTCTCGCTTTTAAATGCAATACTTAGATAAGTAATCACTTCAAGACATAATTACAATTGCCCAATCAGTTGGGTTATGTTATACAAACCCTCCCTATATTATCACATCATGGGGTTTGATCAAACCGTACAACCAGCGATACATAGGCGATGCGTGCAATGATTAGAAACCCTCCCTATGAGGATCCAAATAACTTGCCCTTTTTGAAAGTATGTAAAAGTGTAATTTATTATCAACCCAAAAATCAATGGTAATAGTTAAATGTATGTACCAACCCACGCTAAACCTAGTAGGACAAATGCTACATGCCACGACTGTAAAAAAAGGTAATATTTTATTCTGTAAATATATTGGAAAATGGAATATTGGGTCAAAGATTCTTCTAATTTCTGGGATTGAAGCATTCCACACTTCCCAATTCCCCTTTAGGTCTTTCACTTGAGCCTAACTGATCTTGTTGACCAATTTCCACTAACATCAACGCACTAGATTTGTACTAGTATATACCATGATCTTTAACATTTGACCATGTAATTTGGTGCATCATATATACTATACGAATCTATTGTCATATACATTTTTCAAAGAGTTGTATAAAAAGATAGTTAGAAAAAAATCATTCCTGTTAACTAGGAAATTTTTTCGGCAACTAAACGCAATCTTAGTTTGTGGTTGCATTTTTGCAAAGTCATGTATTATCATTAACAGAGAAAGCAAATTGTCTGGTCGACAAAAGATAGCATTAGATGCAACTATGGAACTCACGTACCCGGGAAACTCTATAATAATGTTGATGCACATTCTTAATCTTTTTACTAATATCTCACCGGGTGGTCTCACATAAGTGCAGTTAACGTGTAGCACTAAGTTTAACTGCACTTATAACACTTAAAACTGAATCACCAAAAACGCATAAGAAACCACACACTACTGTATCACAATGTTGAATGGGGCTATAATAAATGATCACATTTCGTCACAAGTTTATCTAAGCAATTAAGTGATCACGAGTTTATTTTGGTTACAAGACGAAAGTAGGTGATATTCTTGCCTTAAGGCCTTTGACACATGACCTCAAGAATTTGAACCAAACAAGAAAATTCAAATGCTTTAATTTGTGCATCTCATATTTCACTTAGAAAAAGCCTTGCATTTGACTTTAGTGAGTTTGAATTCCAATTCAAATTTTAAACAAGTATACCAACAAAACCAGCCATCAATAAGTGGTACCACAAGCAGTAAATATCATACAATTATCAAAATAAGTAGCACACCAACAAGCTTTAATTAACTTTTATGATAATGTAGTCACCTTCCATTAGTAATTAAAAGAGTAAATATACATCTTCAACCCTCACAAAATAAAAAACATCTCACACCACCCCAAATAGCCCAACTAAAAAGGGCAAAAACGTCAATTGGCGGGTGTAAATTACCACCACTGCCCTTAAACACCAAAACCAAACAAACCTTTAAAAACTAGGGTAACTCAGTACTACTATCTAGTTACCCTAGAAAACAAAATGACTAAAGGGCCCCTTTTTAAAATAAGCCACTACTAGTCATTTTAATAATACCTATTGTAGTTGATAAAAAAAATTACAATAGTAAATACTAGGTGACCACGTAAGGGTAAAAATGTCTTTTTAGCGGAATTGGGCACCCGCAAAGGTTTGCCCGAAAGACCAACCAGCAGGAACGACATTGTTGGACACCACGGTTTTACCGTCACTAGTTGTGACCTTAAACGATAGAGATTGTCCGTTTAAATAAGTGTTGGATTGCCAATTTTGCCCCCAGTTTCGCGACATTTGTTGCCATCCGGTTTTCGAACCTTTGATTGCTACCGAATGCACGTCGCCCGCACCACCCACGTTTGAAATTAACACCAAGTTGAAGTAGGAATGACCATTGATTTGGAACCTAATTCCACCCCTTCTCACACAAGGTACCCTACAAAAGTATAAACATATATAAGCAAAGTTACTAAAATACCCCTTATATAAAGCTAAGCACGTACTAAAATATCCTCTCTCTTTTNATTTACGTAAGTTTTCCTTTCAACATTGCGAGTTGACTAATCCCAGAGCGACTAACTTTTGGGTTTCAAGTCTTTTACCATACAAATTTATATTTTCTTTGTTGATGTAAAAAATATCCAAAAAAGTATAGTAACATATTATAAAAGACAAGGGTATTTTAGTCATTTTACCTGCGGTATGCAACCGGTACGATACCCGCCTTATATTGAGCAATATGTTGGAAAACAGGCTGAGCTAAATCAAAGTGTTGCAAAGGAGGGTTGCACCAACCACCATTGTTATTAGGTAAAGCAGTATTCGGTGGGCAGAAATTGGTAGCTGTTATTTTAATGGATCCAGGGAGACACCATTGATGGTCATTCACACATTTTATTTCAAAACATGAACCACAACTTAATCCATTGTTGAATAAAGCTGTGCTTAGTGCTGCTGTATTTGTCCCATAACCTTGACTGTATAAGTTACCATACCCACATGCACCACCTGTTTTCATTATTAACAACAATATAAGTCAACTTGTGTAATAAAGAACATATACTACACATACAAAAAAATAAAACTAAATCATACATATAATGGGTTTAAATTAGTGTAATTCTTAAAGGTTATGGAGTTATAGTATGGTATAATGACAAAAGTACCCTTAAATCTACTCATATCTTAAAAGGGCCAACATAAACTACTAGTTCTAAATTACTACTAGTTGCTTTTGTTATGTCTGAAGTTCTAAAATGACAATAATACCCCTAAAGTGATCAATAAAATCTAGTAAATTGTTATGTCTACAGTTTTAGTGATTGTCACAAGCTTTTTAATATTTTGTCACCCTCATATCTACTGTTTTATATTGACAACAATGCCATTAAATTTGCTTAGACATTTTTACTTGGAATAATAAGATAATACTATAGTAGTAACATTGTACACATACCCATTGTGCCAGAAGCATCACCACCTCCATAAAAGGTGGCATGAGCATTAACCCAACCGCCATCACCGTTAACAGAGGGAACAAATGAGACCAAACCCATAAACAAAAAACCCAAAATAGCTAAGGAACTCATTTTGAGAATGTGGGTGGTGTACTGTGAGTATGTGTGTGTTTGTGAAGTGTGGAGAAAACTGATGAATGTAGGGTGCATATAAATAGAAGTTCGTTTTGAGAATTAGGGTTAAAGTGTGACTGTGACCCCACTTTGGAAAATATTCAAAATGTTGTCGCGGGCCGACTTTGTAAAATATGCTTGTTTAATAAAGTTTTCAAAAGTTGTTGTCTTAATAATTGTGTTATTTAAGGTTTTGTTGCATTATTTCTAGCTACATTTTGTAACATTAACATGTGTTGTAAGAGTTACTTTTTTCTTGTTCATTGTTTGGTTTTCATTAGAGCAAAAGGTAAGTCTAGCATGTCATTGGAGCCTCACTCGCTGCCATATTAGCATTCTAACTTTCAACACTCATAACTCAAAATACACTTTCACTCACAACATGCCATTTGGGCTATACTATATCCAATTAATGCACAACACTCACACACAAAAGCAATAAAAAAAAATACACAAAAACGAAAAAAAATTAAAAATTGTTGTCTTCTCCGTCGAGTATTCAACGAAGTTGGCTTCGGCGTGCATCTCCGGTGTCACGACATGCATTCGGCGACACCGAAAGGGTTGCCCTGTCAGATTCGGCAGGCTTTATCGCTACCACATTGCTCTTAGAAGTATTTTGATTTCTTTTCATTTTGCTTTGTTTATTGGTAAACAAAAGCAGTAGGAAGTTGTAAACACAGTTTGTTGTTGTTTCTTGTGCTATACTAGAAGTACTTTGTTATGTTTTAGAGAGTTCGTGTTAGTTGTCACTAGTTATGGAATTTACGCCTTTACTGCTTACTTTTAGGGATGGCAAAAAAACTCACACCCGACAGAGACCCGATCTTAAATCCGATTTGACTAGTGAATCCTCGATTTGACCGGGGACGGGGACGGAGAATCCTTAAATTCCGTAACCGGGTATGGGGACAACATCAATCCCCGAACCTGAACCCGACCCCGGCCCCGATCTTTTTAATGTATAAATTAGGGGTAAGCATCGAGCCAAACCCGACCCGAACCGACACAACCGACCCGACCCTGAAACCTCAAAAAGGAAGAAACTCAAACCGAGAACCAAACGGAGAAATAGATATCAAAAATGAAACCAAACCGAATAACTCGATTCGAGTCGCTTTCGGGCTTCGAATCGAAAAAAACCGAATCGACCCGAAACCGAACCGAAACCGAAGAAAACCAAAATCAGTATACAAAGCCGAAACCGAACCGAAAAAAGTCGGTTCGGTTTTGTTCGGTCGGTTTGTCGGTTCGGGTCGGTTTTCGAGTGGATTTGCTCAGCCCTAGTATCAATATATGTATAGTCATGCAAGATTTACTTTGTATGTATATTTCTATGAGCATTGACATGTAATGTATATATGCGTATGTGATACTTAAATGATCAAATAGCTTAAAAAGTATAAACAATTCAACACTAATTATTATATATTACTTAACCAATGTTTTCTCCAAATACTCACATACAATGCACTTTATTCTTACATACGTGTTGTCTCAATATCTACGATTCTTTAAAGTTGGATTAACATTATAATTAATTTAAATATGAGTGATGTACGTTTTTTAAGATACTTTATGGGTAAAATTCTTTATGTTTTCGACGAGTTTGTAAAATTTTTATGTTTTCTCGACAAGGATGGAAAATCCTCGAATTCCTACGGGTGTTGAGGACGGGAATATTCCTCGACGGGGATGGAGATGAAAAGTGTAAAAAAAAAGTTGAGGATAGAAAAAACAATCTCCGACATTCCCCGCACTGTTGTCATCCTACTTACTTTAGCTTGGGCGAAATCATCACATGTAAACACATTTGTTGTACTCGTTGTTTAAGAAAGGGTCAATAAAACTATTTCAGTTACAATTACAAAAATTAAGGAATAGTTTGACTTTGAAGTTATTTAAATGAGGTGGTAGGTATCCAGTCATGAACTCTTAAACACAAGTATTTTTATACCAAATTATAAACTGTTTACATGCTCATTTCGATAGATTAATGAACAAAACGGCTAGGTCGGTGATAAAAATTTGTTAACTGATGCATATACTTAGTGGCCTAGATGTCATTGCATTCTCGAAATGATTCTCTAATTTTTGTTTTTGTTTTATTACAAGTCAATGAAAGTAGTTTATATGTAGGGCTGTAAAAAAACTGAACGTTCAGTGAACATTTCAAGAATTGTTCGGTAAAAAGTTCGTTTATGTTCGTTTACTTATTAAATGAACGAACATGAACAATATCTTACGTTCGTTTAGTTAAATGAACGAACATGAACAAAAGTCGTGTCCGTTCATTTATGTTCGTGAACGTTCGATTATGCGTTTGTTAACGTTCGTTTATGTACATTTATTTATTTATGTTCGTATATCAAATCTTTTAATTGTATAATTTTAAAATTAGTTTGTTTAAAAAAAACAACACTATAAAACAATATTAGATGCACCATTTAATAAAATTTATGTTTGTTTGTCTATGTTCATTTATGTTCGATCGTTTATGTCGGTTTAACGTTCGTTTAGTATCTTAATGAACGAACATAAACGAACATGAACATCTCAATTTCTTAATAAACGAACATGAACAAGAAAATTCATCCGTTTAAGCGTTCGTGTTCGTTTATTTGTCCGGTTAAAATTAAATGAACAAAATGAACAAGGCTCCGTTCGTGTTCGTCCGGTTCATTTACAGCCCTATTTTTATGAGTTTGTGCATAATAACCCAAATATGATTTAGCTCTTGTTAAGATTCACTTAAACAAATTATACAATATATATAAACCCCAGGAAGGGGGCTGCAAAGCTGGGGTGGTTAACAACATGATTAGAGTACCTAAATCCCATGATTCGTGGTCCAAAAGTGGGGAGAACACTGTTTTGCGCACTGTTCATGGCTTGTAGTTACTTTTTTCTTGTTCATTGTTTGGTTTTCATTAGAGTAAAAGGTAAGTCAACATGCCATTTGAGCCTCACTCGTTGTCATATCAGCATTGCAACTTTCAACACTCATAACTAAAAAAAACCTTTCACTCTCAACATGCCATTTGAGCCCTACTATATCCAATTAATACACAACACTCACACACAAAAACAATTAAAAAAACACAAAAACGAAAGAAAAAGATTGTAGCCTTCCGCGTAGTATTCGGAGAATTTGGCTTCGACGGGCATCTCCGGTGTCACGACATGCGTTCGGCGGCGCCGAAAGGTTGCCCCGTCGGATTCGGCGGGCTTTACCGCTACCACACCATTTGCTCTTAGAAGTATTTTGATTTCTTTTCATTTTGCTTTGTTTATTGGTAAACAAAAGCAGTAGGAAGTCGTAAACACAGTTTTTTGTTGTTTCTTGTGCTATACTAGAAGTACTTTGTTATGTTTTAGAGAGTTCGTGTTAGTTGTCACTAGTTATTGAATTTACGCCTTTACTGCTTACTTTTAGGGATGGCAAAAAAACTCACACCCGACAGAGACCCATTCTTAAATCCGATTTGACTAGTGAATCCTCAATTTGACCGTGGACGGTTTGTCGGTTCGGGTCGGTTTTCGAGTGGATTTGCTCAACCCTAGTATAAATATATGTATAGTCATACAAGATTCACTATGTATGTATATTTCAATGAGCATTGACATGTAATGTATATATGCGTATGTGATACTTAAATGATCAGATAGCTTGAAAAGTATAAACAATTCAACACTAATTATTATATATTACTTAACCAATGTTTTCTCCAAATACTCACATACAATGCACATTATTCTTACATACGTGTTGTCTCAATATCTACGATGTTTTAAAGTTGGATTAACATTATAATTAATTTAAATATGAGTGATGTACGTTTTTTGAGATACTTTATGGGTAAAATTCTTTATGTTTTTGATGAGTTTGTAAAATTTTTATGTTTACTCGACAAGGATGAAAAATCCTCGAAAAATCCTGCGGGTGTTGAGGACGGGGATAGGGATGTAAACTATTCCTCGACGGGGATGGGTGTGGAGAGTGTAAAAAGAAGATGGAGATGGGGAAAACAATCTCTGACATTCCCCGCACTCTTGTCATCCTACTTACTTTAGCTTGGGCGAAATCATCACATGTAAACACATTTGTTGTACTCGTTGTTTAAGAAAGGGTCAATAAAACTATTTCAGTTACAATTACAAAAATTAAGGAATAGTTTGACTTTGAAGTTATTTAAATGAGGTGGTAGGTATCCAGTCATGAACTCTCAAACACAAGTATTTTTATACCAAATTATAAACTGTTTACTTGCTCATTCGATAGATTAATGAACAAAACGGCTAGGTCGGTGATAATAATTTGTTAACTGATGTATATACTTAGTGGCCTAGATGTCATTGCATTCTCAAATTGATTCTCTAAATTTTGTTTTTGTTTTATTACAAGTCAATGAAAGTAGTTTATATGCGTTTGTGCGTAATAACCGAAATATGATTTAGCTCTTGTTAAGATTCACTTAAACAAATTGCCTATATTTGACAATTGAAAGAGTCAAGAGGTAACTGACACAGTAGAAGGGTTGTTGGTTGCTTTGAATACTTAATAACTTGAGCCACACAAACATGGCTTACTTTATGGCGCCATTGCAAAAGGCAATTGATTTGCACACTCAAGTTTTTTATTGGGACACTCTAAATTATGCATAACTTAGTTGTACAGTGTTTACAGTGTGCTTTATATAGTTGTACTGTGAGTGTCCCAATCAAAATAAGGAGTGTGCAAATCACCTCCCATTGCAAAAGGCCGTAACCCGTGCCATATCTATCACACATAAACATAATCACACACACAAATACAATAGAAAAGTTAAAAACAATAAATTTTTTCTACATATTTTTTCTAGATTTTTCTTATTAATTCCAATAGGCAAAACGATCAATTAATGCAAGATACCAAAAAGCACAACTAAGTTTGATAACAAGTCTTTTTCATATAATAAATTATTTAGCTTACTAAAATAGTACCAGTAGAAAAATGTGTCTTTTTTTATTATGTGTATAGACAAATGCTTCATTTCATACAATAAAAAGATTATACCGGCCTTAATAAGTCAAGATACCAGAAGCATGTATAATATGTACTCCGTAGTTTTTATAATCTATTGATTAGATATGTCTAAAGATGTGTCAACGGTAGCAATAATGTGTTAGTGATAATAATAACAAGAATACATTTAGTTTGACTTCATTTATATGGTTGTTTATACATATTTAAAACTTTATTTTTTATTATTTTTTTGAACGGCAATATAAAACTTTATTTTATATTGAACTACATTTTGAGTAAAATAATCCTGTTTTTTAAGCTTCTTTCGTTACTTAAATTATGTTACAAAAACAAAAACAAAAACAAAAAAAAAAAAAAAAAAAAAAAAAAAAAAAAAAAAAAAAAAAAAAAAAAAAAAAAAAATGTAAACTAGAGGGAGTAACATGTAACTTACTGGTATTTTTCTGAATTTATTCTATTACGGATTATTAAAATTAAGAAATTTCTAAACGTAGCTTCAAAAGCTATGTTTAACGTTTTCAAACACGTATTAATCGTTTATACATTTATTAATAACTGTTCACTTTTGAATTTAACATCTCTCAACCAAATGTATATATAACACAAGTTATGCAAGTTTTTGTTTACTAAACGTATAGCAAGACCCAATATTAGTGAATTAAAAACTCTAGATGTGACTTGTGAGATGAATAAAACTATATTTTGAGAGTAAATATTTTATAGGGGAGTTGAAAACGGAAGGTATTTTGGAAGGTTGTGAGCGGGAAATCTGAAAAAAAATATTTAGCGGGACCAACAATCGAAAACTGTACCCACATGCGTATTCAACTACTTTTAACGACCATTCTATTTCTTCCATTTGCCGCCACTGTCCCTTTTTTCTTCTTCTAACTACCTTTAAAATTGTGGCAAATTCTTGGTCAATGTTTTCTCTTTTAGCAAGATCCATAAGTTTTTATTCGATAAACAAAAACCTCACCTAGAGCTTTTAGACAAATAAAACTCTTTGGACATATTGCTATAAATAACAATTACTGATTAAAATGAAGCCGTTTAGATAACGCCTAAAACAATATCATTTGACTTTTTTTTGAATTGCTTAAAAAGATGCTGTTTAACATTCTCACTTAAGTTTTGTTTTTAAGTCATTGGGGATTCATTCCAAACATGTCTCTCCCATTTAGAAAACATGCTGAAAAGGTGTGAAGAAACCAATCTTTGTCTAAATTGGGAGAAGAGTCATTTTATGGTCAAAGAAGGCATTGTCCTAGGCCATAAGATATCAAAGAACGGGATTGAGGTTGATAGAGCTAAGGTTGATGTCATTGCTAAATTACCTCATCCCACTACCGTCAAAGGTATTAGGAGTTTCTTAGGTCATGCCGGATTCTATCGAAGATTCATACAAGATTTTTCTAAAATCTCCCAGCCCATGACCCATCTTCTCGAAAAGGATACTCCTTTTATCTTCTCACCAGAGTGCATTGAAGCTTTTGAAACATTAAAGAAAAAGCTTACTGAAGCACCCATTCTAGTTGCCCCCGACTGGGATTTACCCTTTGAACTCATGTGCGATGCAAGTGATTTTGCTATCGGTGCAGTCCTGGGGCAACGAAAAACTAAACACTTTCAGCCAATCCACTACGCAAGCAAAACTATGACTGAAGCTCAAACTCATTACACCACAACGGAAAAAGAATTATTAGCCGTGGTGTATGCATTTGAGAAGTTTCGGCCTTACTTGATATTGACTAAATGCGTAGTATATACGGATCACTCGGCTCT